>JAGFNQ010000732.1:0-66336 GCA_024364735.1 Boesenbergia rotunda | reverse complement strand
CATGCATTCACATAACCTCACTAACAAATCATATACATAAGATAATTTAAGCTTTATAAACCTAATATTTCATGCTTGGCCGAATATCACACATGCTAGGGACATTTAGTTTCCAATCGTTGTTCCATTTAAACACCACTTGCACATACATACCATCATAGCAATCCTAAGTATATCTCATAGGGTACATCCCATACAATCATCACATATCATATATAGCATGCATCATGGGAATAAAATCATGCAACCCTAACCCTAAACTATTGTTGGCCGAAACTTGTAGGATGGCTAGGCTAGGTTTTTGACTTCAAATAACCACACAAGCATTTACACAAACACCTTGCCTATACTATTTAGCATGGATATATCATAGGGAAAATCATACAACCTTAAACCCTAATCCAACTAGGGTTGGCCGAAACATTGTAGGGTAGGGTAGGCTAGGTTTTTTGACTTCAAATATTCACACAAACATTTACACAAGTACTTTACCTACACTACTAATCATGGGTACATCATAGGATAGCAAGCAACCCAAAAGCCCTAGCCTATTCCCTCTTGGCCGAAACTTGTAGGGTGGATAACCCTACTTTTTCTTATCACAACATGATGGGGAATAACATATATTCATACCCTAAGTTCCTAGGGGTCTCCTCATGCAACAAGAAGTAACCAAGACCTCCTTCTTGGGGGTGGCCGAATGGTGCACCAAGGGAAGAAGGTTCCCTTTTTCAAAACAACAACAAGAAGAACATACAAATCAAACAATAACATTACACTGCAGGCGAGGGGATACTTACATCCTTTCGCTTGAGATTCTACTTCTTTAAGTCCCTTAGGGTACCCTTGGTTGAAGGAGAAGTGAAGGTTCCTCTTACTCTTTCTTCTCTAGACTCCTTGGCCCTAATAGAGGGCAAGAGCCTTCTTCCTTCCAATCCCCTAGGGTTAGAACCCTAGGGAGCACTTTTCGAAAAAATGGAAAAGAGGAGAGGAGAAGAAGGAATTTCGGTGGGGAAGAGAAAAGGAAGAAGAAGAGGAAGTTACTCACACCTCTTCCCTCTCTTATTTATACTTTTCTCATGAAAAGACATGTCTCTTCCTATTACACGCTTAACAGCATGTTTCTTATTCTCTCAACAAGAAACAATGCTGGTGTAGTGGTTAAGACATGGAGAGTGGCACCTAGGAGGTTCAAGGTTCGATCCTTGCTTCCTCCTTCCTACACTTTGTTTTTACCACCTTTTTGCACTAATCCATATCAAAGCCTATTAAGCCAAATTCATCATGAAATTTCATAATATTAATAATATTTTATGAATTCATATTATTTCATAATATCAAATATATTTCATAATATTTATTATTTCATATTCATGAATCCAAATATCATGATTATTCATGAATTCCATAATATTTTATATTCATGAATCATAATATTTCATGATAATATTTCATGAATTCATAATATTTCATATTCATGAATCCATAATATTTCATGATAATATTTCATATCTTTCATAAATAATATTTCATAATTTCCATGATATTTCATAACATTCTATATGGGAAATCAAGCATAGATTCCCTATAAATTTTCCTGAATTCATAACATTATTTACATAATATTTTTATAATAATTTTCCATGAATCCAAAATATTATTCACATAATATTTCATAATGAATTCACAATATTATTCACATAATATTTCATAATGAATTCACAATATTATTCATGGTGAAATTTTGGGGTGTTACAATCCTACACATGTTATAAAAAGTTCGTCCCGAACTTTAAACAATCCCCAGGTACTCAAATCGTAAAAATTGGGGTGTTACAATCCTACGTACCTTATAAAAAGTTCGTCCCGAACTTTAAAACAGTTCCGGATACTTTAATCGTATTGGTACTTTTTCTTGTTATTCAAGCATTAATCATCTCTATATATGTCATTACTGTACATGCAATAAAGTAAAGCGAGGTTAGGATCTCTTACTTGGAAGCGGCAGGATGAAACTTGATGTGTGTGTGGTGGAGGGGAAAATTGCTCTGATACCAACTTGTAACGCCCGCCCTTATATCTACTCTCGGGGCGGGGTCACGTACTATCATTCGTATAAAAATTTTTTTCTTCTTAAAGTACTAATAACAAAGTACTAAGCATGCTTGTTCAAAACTAACCTATAACATGATAGGTTCAACTCATAATAAAATCACGTATATGAGTAATCCAAGTGTAACATTCATTACTAAAGAAATGTTAACATAATCATAATATTGTAGATATGAAGATCTTTATTTCCCGAGCCACCACCCCACACATCTTCAGCCCTCCTGCCTCTTCCTTTAGTTTAAGTGTCCTTACCCTTATCTGCAGCATAAGACAACACATAAACTAGTAAGCACAAATGCTTAGTAAGATCCTGTCCTACTCGCAAAATCGATATCATAAAAGATAAGAGAATAAATCACATTCAAGCATGGTAAGTGTTTAAGCATGTTAAACATCTAAGCATATTAACTTCATAGGAAGGTTTCTTTGAAAACATATAAACATAATACTTGAACATAGCATAATCATTAGGACCCGGCTTGTACTTCATGTTTTGCGCGCGCCCCTAAATAGGAACGAGGTAGCTAATCCCGAACCACTAGGGTTTACTAGGCCTTCTCAAAAGTCCTTCAGCCTAGTATCATAATCATTTGACTCGCTTTAAGAGTCTATAGTACAAGCCATTACAAAATAAAATAATTATCATGTTCTTTATTTTCATAAAGTATGCTCTTAGTCCCAACCTTCTCGGGAAGCATTCTTTAGGCCCTAAGCCTTCTTCGTTCATGCCCTACAGGGCTCATTCTTATGCATATGTATGCATTCATAATCATGATAACTAGCCTAGTATAAAGCATGCATTTCATAAGGGTGCCCCATGGGCTATAAGGCATGCTCATACATGGATCATAACTCAACCACTTAACATATTTTATATATGACAAGATTGGTCACATAAATCATATTCATATCATAGGAAGTGGTAGCATGCTTCATGGGTAAATCAAATGGTTCCTAACCCTAAAACTAGGGTTTGGCCAAAGTTAAGGGTAGGGGTAATTAGGTTTTTGACATCAAACATCCCCTACCAATATCCACACATATATATATATCATGTATCATCTATAGCATGCACCATGGGAGAAAACAAGCAACCCTAACCCTAATCTAGGGTTGGCCGAAAGTCATCACTAGGGAAGTCCAAGTTTTCCAATCAAGCATTCCATTTGTTCATCACATGCATTCACATATTACCTCACTAACATAATCATATCACATAAGATAATTTAAGCTTTATAAACCTAATATTTTATGCTTGGCCGAATATCACACATGCTAGGGACATTTAGTTTCCAATCGTTGTTCCATTTAAACACCACTTGCACATACATACCATCATAGCAATCCTAAGTATATCTCATAGGGTACATCCCATACAATCATCACATATCATATATAGCATGCATCATGGGAATAAAATCAAGCAACCCTAACCCTAAACTATTGTTGGCCGAAACTTGTAGGATGGCTAGGCTAGGTTTTTGACTTCAAATATCCACACAAGCATTTACACAAACACCTTGCCTATACTATTTAGCATGGATATATCATAGGGAAAATCATACAACCTTAAACCCTAATCCACCTAGGGTTGGCCGAAACATTGTAGGGTAGGGTAGGCTAGGTTTTTTGACTTCAAATATTCACACAAACATTTACACAAGTACTTTACCTACACTACTAATCATGGGCACATCATAGGATAGCAAGCAACCCAAAAGCCCTAGCCTATTCCCTCTTGGCCGAAACTTGTAGGGTGGATAACCCTACTTTTTCTTATCACAACATGATGGGGAATAACATATATTCATACCCTAAGTTCCTAGGGGTCTCCTCATGCAACAAGAAGTAACCAAGACCTCCTTCTTGGGGGTGGCCGAATGGTGCACAAGGGAAGAAGGTTCCCTTTTTCAAAATCAACAACAAGAAGAACATACAAATCAAACAATAACGATTACACTACAGGCGAGGGGATACTTACATCCTTTCGCTTGAGATTCTACTTCTTTAAGTCCCTTAGGGTACCCTTGGTTGAAGGAGAAGTGAAGGTTCCTCTTACTCTTTCTTCTCTAGACTCCTTGGCCCTAATAGAAGGCAAGAGCCTTCTTCCTTCCAATCCCCTAGGGTTAGAACCCTAGGGAGCACTTTTCGAAAAAATAGAAAAGAGGAGAGGAGAAGAAGGAATTTCGGTGGGGAAGAGAAAAGGAAGAAGAAGAGGAAGTTACTCACACCTCTTCCCTCTCTTATTTATACTTTTCTCATGAAAAGACATGTCTCTTCCCTATTACACGCTTAACAAGCATGTTTCTTATTCTCTCAACAAGAAACAATGCTTGGTGTAGTGGTTAAGACATGAAGAGTGCAACTAGGAGGTTCAAGGTTCGATCCTTGCTTCTTCCTTCCTACACTTTCTTTTTACCACCTTTTTGCACTAATCCATATCAAAGCCTATTAAGCCAAATTCATCATGAAATTTCATAATATTAATAATATTTTATGAATTCATATTATTTCATAATATTCCATAAATATTATTTCATAATATTTTTATTATTTCATATTCATGAATCCATAATATTTCATGATAATAATTCATGAATTCCATAATATTTTATATTCATGAATCCATAATATTTCATGATAATATTTCATGAATTCCATAATATTTCATATTCATGAATCCATAATATTTCATGATAATATTTCATGATCTTCCATAATAATATTTCATGAATTTCATGATATTTCATAACATTCTATATGGGAAATCAAGCATAGATTCCCTATAAATTTTCCTGAATTCATAACATTATTTACATAATATTTTTATAATAATTTTCCATGAATCCAAAATATTATTCACATAATATTTCATAATGAATTCACAATATTATTCACATAATATTTCATAATGAATTCACAATATTATTCATGGTGAAATTTTGGGGTGTTACACCTATTGGGGAGAAAACCAATTAATTTTGGTTTAATTAATAAAATAGATCTAGCGCGATTTATTTTATTAATTATGAATAAATAAATTTGTATAAAGAAATTTATATAAATAAATTTATAGAAATTTATTATTTTTATGGAAGATAAAATAATCCATGAATTGGTTTATTTTAATTTTATAAAATCAATTATGAATTGATTTTTCCATAATAAGAAAGTTTATAAATTTCTTATAAAATTTATTCCATAATTTAAAGAGAAGATTAATTAGTTTTATTATAAAGTTAGTTATAATAAAATTCATAAGAGAATTTATAGAATAAATTTTCTTATGATAACTAATTAGTTTTATTATAAAATTGGTTATAATAAAACTTGATTTAAACGGAATAATTCATAAGAGAATTTATAGGATAAATTTTCTTATGATAACTAATTAGTTTTATTATAAAGTTGGTTATAATAAAACTTGGTTTAAACGGAATAATTCATAAGAGAATTTATAGGATAAATTTCTTATGATAACTAATTCCGTTAATTCCGTTAAAAGGAAACTTGGCAAGGGAGAAGCAACTATATAAGGAACCAAAGGGAAGCCTTTATTCCTAATCAATCAATCAATCAATCGAAATAGAGCTCTCCCTCTCTCTCTTCTCTTCTCTCCTCCTTCCCCCTCCCTTCCATTAGGGCTGGCGGCCACCCTAGCTCCATTAGGGCCGGCGCCCAACCTACACCAAGGCAAGGTGTTGCCGTGAGCTTCAAGGAGAAGAAGAAATTAACCAAGAAGAAGAAGAAGCGAATCACATCTCCCTCTCTCTCGGAATTCTATTCCGTTACTTCGTTGGTTAGTTTCCTTTTCTTCTCTTGATCTTCTTTGTTGTGCCTTCCGAGAATCTAGTAGTTCTCGTCGGCACAAAACTCGTGACTTTGCGAAGTCATCCCGAAGAGAACTCGGCGTGGACGCGAATAGAGGCGGAGCTTCCAAGGGACGCTACGGTTGGATCTCGTCCTTTACTTCGAGTTACGCGAGGTACTTGATAAATTAGTTTACTTTTTTGCAAAGTTTTATTTTATGATTATGTCAACACACCATAAGATTACATGCTAGATACGAAGTTAAAATAATTTAGAAAATTATTTTATGCAAATTCTTCCGCTGCACGTAAAAATTTAAAATTTTACGAACTCGTATCCTTGTCGACATGCACCCGGTCCCAACAGAAACCCTCCAACTCAAAAACCAATGAAGATAAACTCCCTTGATCAGTTTGCGTTGGAATTGTTGTGAACTGCTCTTCCTGATCGCTCACTGGACCGATCAGGTCTTCTTCTGATCGGATTGGGGACCGATTAGAAGAGTCTCTGTCCGATCGGAGTGAACGATCAGAAGCTAAAAAACTCCGCGATCTCCTCCTTCTTGATACACCGAGTGCTGATCTCGCTCAGATACTCTCAGTAACCTTCGAAGAACCCCTCCTACTGCTCTGATTGCTCCGCTCGATGAAGACAGCCGCGATTAATGGAAGCGATCAGTGGAACGGGACTCCGGCGAAACCCTCCCCTAAGCTCCTCTCAGTGACAAAATTAAATGCAAACTAAACTGGAAATCTATCTTGATGATCTGAAAACTTGAAAACAAACAGGTTTGATGTTGGCCGCGCGATCGGAGAAGAACAGACGAAGAAAAATGAAGAACAGGAAGAACTGGAAATAGATCTCGCGATGTTGTGACGACAGAGCTTGGCGGAGAAGAAGTTTGATTTAAATTATCCCATTTGAATTTGAACGACTGTGATCATCCTCGCCTCATCCAATGGTCAGATCAAATCAGATCAAGGCAAAACTCTCCAAATCTCCATCAAAGGTCAGGATCTTCCTCTCAGTAGCTCAGATCCTCCAGATCTACAACGGATGGCTCAGATCTTCCTGTCTTTTGAATGAATGGTTTAGGCTCCTCTTAAGCTCGATCCAACGGCTGGATGACCTCTAATTGGGACAAAAACTTCAGATCTTGATATGTGTCCATGATTAACTCTATCTCGAACTCGGATTGATCAGAAGTTGATAAATGGCTCAGATCTCTCCATTTCTTGATCGGATGACCCATATTAATCCATCTCTTGATGCTCTTGATCAAGGCCAAGACTAACTCAAGTTTTATCCAATCTGATCTAGGTCCATGATCATTCGATGCCTACAAAATTAGATTCAAATTTAATGCCAAAATATCTCAAATATACAAAGATTTGAATCAAAAGCTAAAATAGCAATAATTCATGAAATCTCATATAAATGTAAACTTAAGCATATAAAAAGGGATCAAAACATGGATTTGAGAGCCTAATTTGATCAACAAAATGGTAATTGTCAACTCCCCCCACACTTACTCTTAGGCGTCTCGCACAACTAACTAATAAACTAATCATGTACCCCCTAGATTATTCTCAATCATAGTTAGAAGCAATTGAAAGGAAATTACCTAGGGTTGTCAATTCTCAAAAATCTAAACTCAATGGACTAGTATCTTGTCCTTAGTCAACAACTTGGTATACTTTATCCTTCATGACTCATTGAGATTAATTAAGCTTACAAAGCCTTTCAAGGGAAATTTTAGTGGCTCTCTTCCTAAGTTCTACATTTTTGATGAAAATGGAGCTCACTCAAAGACAATCATGGTTCTTGCACTACCATAAGCTTGCTTATGATCAGCTCTCCACCATCATTCTTGAGTTGAAACCACACCTAAAAAGACTTATTAGAACATGTTAATGAAATATGAAATGATAAGAATGAAATAGAAGTTTAATGAACTTTGATACTAAAGTAAAGAAAGTCAAGAAATATTGCATGATAAGGAAATATGGAAAAGGAATGAAAATGAAAGACTTGGATACCAACGAATGTGACTGAATGAACTTTGCCCCTTTGATGGTCCTCTCAATGAAATCAGAGCTAAACTGAGTAGAAATCAGCTGATTTGGATGAGAACATTACTGAATTCAGTGCTCTGTTCTGTGCCAACTCTGTTGATCGGTCAAGAGACCGATCAGTCACTGCTTTGATCGTTCTGGGGACCTAGTGATCAAACTGGCTACCTTCTGATCAGTCATAGTCACCGATCAAAGAGCTCCCTGATCGGTCTGGAGACCGATCAGGTTTTAAACAGAATGAAACTGAGCTATTTCTTAATCTGTCTTCTGCCTGATTTTTCTCCTTCTCAATCAGTAGCTAACTCTTCCAATTCAGCTATCATTTTTGATCACTTCTTGTAATTCAGAGGCTTAATCCAACTCCACAGTACACTTCATTCTCTTTTTATTTTTCTCTTCTTTTTTATCTCTGTTCTATTTTTCAGCTGCTCTTTTTTTTTCTACAGCCAATGTTTCTGCTTTTATCTCCGCTTCAATCATTTTTTTCAATGTTCCTAACACTTGTGAATTCCCATGTCTTTCCCTCAAAGTGACAGAAGTGTATCAGAAATTCTTTGCAATTCAGCTGTTTTAACAGCAACCCAACTTAACTGATTTCAGCTCCTCAGTTTTTCCAGCATTTTCATGTACAACTTTAATTCAATTCAGCTTCAACAGATATGTTTCTGATTTCTTACAATTGGTGGCAACTCTTGGATACATGATTATCTTGAGAATTTATGACAAGCCTTAGAATGGATGGATTGTTGTTTTTGAGATTGCTTGATTCATCCAAGATATAGTATTTGGCAGCCTTCACAACCTCATTGTCCCACTTTTCTGAACTCAACAGCCTTTTTTTTTCTTTCTCTGCATTACAAAGTAGTGGAGAGCTAAAGGCTTCATTTGGCTTAGACTTGGCACAATTTACTTGTGGGTTGCCAAATACATCACATTGTCCTCAAAATTTGATAGAATGCTTGCATCCTCCCCCACACTTAAACTTTTGCCCGTCTCGAGCAAAGTAAAATCAAGAAACATCAAAGTACCCATGTACATGGAAAAGATTATGATGAACATGAAAATTAGGGAAGGATAATGGAATATAGAGTAGATCAACAAACAATATTGCAAAAATGATATGAGAAAGGAAACAAGGTGATTCACCTTTATAAATGTGGTCCAATCATAAAAGTATAACTTTGAAAGAACCTAAGCAAGTTCTAGAGTACAATCACATGTGTGTGTCTCAACAATAAGGCCAAATCCTTACTAGGTAAAAAGAATTCATCTCAAATCATCAATCTAGAGTCCATAACTAAGTAGTACTCAAGCATCCAAGAATTTTCATCTATTGGCCCAAATCCTAAGATTTAACAACCAAATTTAACTCACTTTCAAAGGACTCTAAAATGATGAAGAGAAAATCTAGAGAGATACCTTTATTCTAAATCATGCATGAAACAAAATGCCAAAGGGATAAAATGGTACCTACAATAGCTCTTTATTCACTCTAAAATGCCAAAAGGTATAAAATGGGATCTTCCTGTCTTTTGAATGGATGGTTTAGGCTCCTCTTAAGCTCGATCCAACGGCTGGATGACCTCTGATTGGGACCAAAACATCAAATCATGATATGTGGCCATGATTAACTCTATCTCGAACTCGGATTGATCAGAAGTTGACAAATGACTCAGATCTCTCCGTTTCTCGATCGGATGCCCCATATTAATCCATCTCTTGATCCTCTTGAACAAGGCCAAGACTAACTTAAGTTTGATCCAATCTGATCTAGTTCCATGATCATTCGATGCCTATAAAAGTAGATTCAAATTTAATGCCAAAATATCTCAAATATACAAAGATTTGAATCAAAAGCTAAAATAGCAATAATTCATGGAACCTCATGTAAATGTAAACTTAAGCATATAAAAGGGATCAAAACATGGATTTGAGAGCATAATTTGATCAACAAAATGGTAATTATCATAGCTCCCCCACCAAGGAAGCTGGTGTTGAGGCAATCGACCCTTAAATGATTGGAAGATCATGATTTTGATGTGTGGGCGAATAGGTTTAAGGTTAGAGTGTTATGTTGTATTTGATGTGTGTGATTGAGTTTGCAGGACTTGGAGAATCACACATGGTGGACAGATCCGAGGGACGAGAGCCGATGGAGGAGAGCTCCAAGGGCAAGCCGGGAAGTGGACTTTAAGGGCACACGTGAAGGGTGGCATGGTGGCAAGCCAAGGGAAGGCTTGCGTGCGCATCCGAGGGATGATAGCCAGAGGAAGAGGACTTCAAGGGGCGAGCCAAGGGAGTAGACCTGAAGGCACACTCGAAGGAGAAGGTCTGGAGTGGCTGGAACTAAGCTGGGAGGCAGGGCATGTTGAGGCAATCAGCCCAAGAATGATTGGGAAGATCATGGTTTTGATGTGTGTGCCAATAAGTTCAAGGTTAGGGTGTTGGTTGTATTTGATATGTGTGATTCAGTTTGCAGGACTTGGAGAATCACACTTGGTGGACATATCCGAGGGACGAGAGTCGAGGGAGGAGAGCTCCAAGGGTAAGCCGGGAAGTGGACTTCAAGGGCACACGTGAAGGGTGGCATGGAGGCAAGTCAAGGGAAGGCTTGCGTGCGCATCCGAGGGACGATAGCCAGAGGAAGAGGACTTCAAGGGGAAAGCCAAGGGTGTAGACCTGAAGGCACATGCGAAAGAGAAGGTCCGGAGTGGCTGAAGCTGAGCTGTGAGGCAGGGCAGTCGACTGGCCTGAAGGCAGTCAACTGCCAAAACCCATAGAATGTTTGCGGCCTCGGACCAGTCGACTGGCCTTGGGGCAGTCGGTTGGAGCAATTGGCCCTAAGATGGTCCGGAGTGACCATAGATTTTGATGATTGGGCAAAGTATTTAAGTTAGGTTTACCCTTGTATTTGATATGCGTATGTTGAGTGTGCAGGTTGTACAGGTTACGCATATGGACCTGACTGGACGACCTCAGTATGGTGAAGGATGGCATGGAGGCCATCTAGAGGCTGGCGTGCGCATCTGAGGGACCATGGAGTGCAGGGACGATGAGCTGATCGGCGCGGACTTCGAGGCATATATGAAGGGTGGCATGGAGGCAAGCTGAAGGCTTACGTGCACATCCGAGGGACGAGGGCCGAAGATGAAGAGGGAGCGAAGGCAACAGTCGAGGCTGCGGAGGAGGAGTCAGTCGAGTCGTGAGGGTACGAGTGCAGTGTGATTGTACTCGGGAAATCCTAAGGGTTGAGTGCGTAGTGGAATGTACTCAAGATGGGTAACCTTAGGTGGGTGAGTAGACTAGTTGACTGGCCTGGGGGCAGTCGACTGATGGAACTCACAGAAAGGTCTCAGCCCTGGGGTCGGTCGACTGCCCTGGGGTCGGTCGACTGCCCTGGGGGCAGTCGACTGGTAGGTGGCTGGTGAGTTGGATAAAATTCGAACGTTGGGGCGCAACGGTCGAATTTGGCTGGCACCAGTGGGCAGTCGACTGGTAGCGAGAAATCAACCCCGAATCCTATTTAAAGAGGACTTCGTGGTGGCTGAGTTTCTTGACGAAACTCGCTTGGGTAAAGCGTGTTAGTAGTCTATTGTGTTCACAAAACGTCCGAGGTGTTGTGGTGAGGTTTCTCCACCTACAAGGAGCGACACGTGATAGCCGGAGGTTATGCGGGGAGTGATCCACCGACGGATTATTGGATTAGTCACCCGGCCGGGGTGGATACCAACTAAATACGGTTTGTTAGCGTTGTATTTATTGTTTTATTTGTATTTCCGCTGCGCTAACAATCTTGTAGGAAGAAGGGGTTCGGTAAATTGCTATTCACCCCCCTCTAGCGTACGACATCGATCTTACAATTGGTATCAGAACGAAGGACCGCTCTTGATCGGACTAACTGTTAGTGATATGAGAGAAGTGTCCTATGGCAATCGCCTTATGATTGTAAAACATTTATTTTAATAAATGATAATTCACTATTTGAGTATACATGCTTGTGTATTTGATTGAGATCTTAAACTCATCTACTGAATGTCCGCAATACAACTCACAGCATAAGAGAATTTGTGATGGGATCACAACTAGTGATTATCTCTAAATGTGCAAATGTGAAGTATTCAAAATATCCCTAGTCGATGAATTGATAAAAACAGACACAATCAATTCTGTTGAGACTAGCATGGGTTATTCTCTAATCAGCTGATTCTCACTGGCTGGTGACATTGGGATGTCCGGAGATAAACATGGATGCTAGTTAAGGGAACTAGTTCATTGGAGTGACTAGCTGTAAGACTTCATATGGAATCTATCTATAGAAATGTCAATGAAGTTCTTACTGCGGCTTAAGTGCGATGTTCCTTTGACTTGCGGTGTTCAAGTCATCTTGGTCATGGAGACTTATACTTTAACATCTTAAGCAAGCATCTCCAAGGAGGTGTGGACCCAGGATGATTGGGTATAAGCCGAAGTGCCCGAAGATGTTTGAACAGCCTACAAAGGATTCACCACTCCTTGCGAGGAGATGTATACCCAGGCCTATCGTCGGATTGTTACTCAAAACCTCTGGCCAGAGTATATCATGTTAAGAGTGCAAGTCTCTTAAATACATGAGAGTAATTAGAAATCCAAAGGACAAGAAAGACACTACTTGGGCTAGGTGTGACGTAGTCAGCCTAGTGGGGACTGACACAAATAGACCGTGTCCTGAACCAAGTGGGTATAAGATAGTGAAGAGAAAGAGACACGATTCATTAGAGCCACTGAAGGGTTTCAGAATTACTTCTGAGGTCAACCGTTGATCTTTCGATTAATTGGGGGTCATGATGTACTACTAGGTGCCACTCATGATCGTTCTATAATTTGTTGATTATAGACGGCCAACATAAATCGAATGCCTATTTAGTCACACGCACTACGAGTAATCCGAGGGATTTAAAACGAGTTGAAAATTGGATTTTCGTATCAAGAGAAATGAGTCGAATCTAAATTTATCAGAGGCGCAATGGAAGCTAAAATGACAAAGTCTTTTGAAGGCTTATTGGGAGATTTAAATGAGTTTAATTCGCGAATGGTTCGGGTTGGTTTGGCCAGCCAAAGAGGGTGCCAAACCTCCTTGATGTGGCCACCCACCTATTGGGGAGAAAACCAATTAATTTTGGTTTAATTAATAAAATAGATCTAGCACGATTTATTTTATAAATTATGAATAAATAAATTTGTATAAAGATATTTATATAAATAAATTTATAGAAATTTATTCCTTTTATGGAAGTTAAAATAATCCATGAATTGGTTTATTTTAATTTTATAAAATCGATTATGAATTGATTTTTCCATAATAAGAAAGTTTATAAATTTCTTATAAAATTTATTCCATAATAAAAGGGGAGATTAATTAGTTTTATTATAAAGTTAGTTATAATAAAATTCATAAGAGAATTTATAGGATAAATTTCTTATGATAACTAATTAGTTTTATTATAAAGTTAGTTATAATAAAATTTGGTTTAAACGGAATAATTCATAAGAGAATTTATAGGATAAATTTCTTATGATAACTAATTCCGTTAATTCTGTTAAGAGGGAGACTTGGCAAGGGAGATGCTACTATATAAAGGAACCAAAGGCAAGCCCTTAGTTCTAATCGAAATAGCGAGCAAGAGATTAACTCTCTCCCTCTCTCTCTCTTGTTCTCTTCTCCCTCTCTTCCCCTTAGGGCCGGCGCCCTCCTTGAAGATTAGGGCCGGCTCCCCTTGTCCAAGTTAGGGCCGGTGCACCCTCATCCCTCCAAGTGGTTGGCGTGAGCAAGGATCACCAAGGAGAAGCCAAACAAGAAGAAGAAGAAGCGGATTACATCTCCCTCCTTCCCGGAATTTTGATTCCGTTAACTTATTGGTTAGTTTCCTATCTTTTCTCTTGTTCTTCTAGTTGTGCCTTCCGAAAATCTAGTAGTTCTCGTCGGCACAAAACTTGTGACTTTGCGAAGTCATCCCGAAGAGAACTCGGCGTGGACGCGAATAGAGGCGAAGATTCCAAGGGACGCTACGGTTGGATCTCGTCCCTTACTTCGAGTTACGCGAGGTACTTGGTGAATTAGTTTACTTTTCCGCAAAGTTTTAATTTATGATTACGTCAACACATCATAAGGTTGCATGCTAGATACGTGGTTAAAATAATTTAGGAAATTATTTTATGCTAACTCTTCCGCTGCACGTAAAAATTTAAAATTTTACGAACCCGTATCCTTGTCGACATGCACCCGGTCCCAACACTAACCACCGAGGGAGCAACCGCTAGAGGTGAAGAATCATGAAAGATAAACTTGGGGATGACATATACACTCCACCGGTCTACGACCATGAAGACTTCGGGCGTTGGAAGTCAAGAATGGAGACGTGGCTGATGATGGAGTGGGAGTACATGATGGTGCTTGAAGAACCATTTGAAATTCCAAGAGATAAGCATGGGAAGAAGCTCCGCCCAAGATATTGGACTCAAGAACAACAAGCGCAATCAAAGGCAAATGAGAAGGTAATAAGTATATTAATAAATCTTTTGCCTAACAATATTTTGAGTATTGTAGGGAATTATAAGAATGCACATGAATTATGGACCAAGTTGGTGGAATTTCATAAAAACCCTACACAAGGTCAAGTGGTGGAAGAGCCCAAGGAAATAGGCTTAATAGCTCACGAGGAGGAAGAAGTGTCAACTTCTTCAAGTGAGGAGGAGGAGCAAAGTGAAAGATCATCGACCTCCTCAAGAGAAGAAGAAGAAGAGGTCACCACCTCAAGGATTGAGGGGGAGGAGAGACCCTCACCTACACATGATCAAGAGGAAGTCTCCACTTCATCCAAGGGTGAAGAGGAAGTCAACCAAGCCTCAACCTCCACCAAAGCAAGGACTAAAGACCACATTACATGCTTTGGGTGTAATGAAAAGGGGCGCTACAAGGATAAGTGCCCAAAAGGTAAAAGAGAGGTAACTTCTAAACCCGGGTCCATTCGATTTGAATCTAACATAAATTGTAGGAATGGAGGAGCCCAAAAACGGAGGAAGAAGATTAGATGCTTTACATGTGGAGAGATGTGGCACTTTCACACCAAGTGTCCTAGAAAACGTGAGCTAAAGAAAATGGAGCACTTGAGGAGATGGGAGAAAGAAGAAAGAAAGAAGAGAAGAAGCCCACATCAAGGAGGAGCACCAAAGGTAAGGAAGGTAACTTCTAACCTTAAGCCAAAATGTAATTCAATTTCAAGTTCTTCCTTGCATTCTAAAAATAATGCATATCATTCATCCATGCATGCTAGATTTCATGAAAATTGTCTTTTGTGCATAACCATGGTTTTAAATATCATGATAGGAATAAGGATAACAAGGTAGATACATATCCTAAGAAAAGCATACATCATGGTAAATCTAAGACCTGTGTATCGAAGGCTAAAGGCATTAATCCCAAGGGAGGGAAACAAATGCCTAAGAAAATGGGTAGTTCTAGGAATATCGAAAATGGGCATGTGGATTCTAGGTTTAGGAACCTAGAATGGGAAAATCAAGCTTTAAGGGAAAAGCTTGAGAGGTTAGAGAAAACCCTAGAGAGATTCACTATTGGATCTAAGGGTTTGGATATGGTGTTGGGTGGTCTAAAACCCAATAATGATAGATCGGGTCTAGGATACCGATCTAGGGTCTCCCATGCCACGGAAAAGAGATATGCTAGGGTAGCATATGATTATGGCAAGAAGGGAGAGTGCAAGAATGGCAAGGGACTGCCATCAAAAGGAAAGGAAAAGGTCTTAACTAAGGACAAGGGGTCCAAGGTTAAGAGGGTTGAGTTCGTAGGCCAAGAGTCACTGGAGGTTCACCGGTGTGGTTTAGCATTTGTTGAGTCACCTAGGGAGGTGGCTAGGGCTAAGAGCTCAAGGGAGAGCTCTAGAAGCCTTTGGGATATATGGTGAATTGACCTTAGGAGGGGTGCTCCTAGTGGTCTAGATGGACCATGGAGTGTGCCAAAAGAATTGGAGACGGACTTGAGTCTCAATTCTTGGGTTTTGGCACGGTGTTTTTCAGTTTCATGCATGGAAATATGACATTGGGGTCATATTGCATGAAAATTGGTTTTTGGTGTATAATTGTCATGTAAATCAATGCTAGGGATGCATTGTGAGGTGGCATGGGCAAAGACATCAAGAGGAAACCAAAACTAGGATTTTAGGTCAAGGTTTGATTGAAGTTTTTAGCTAGTTTTGGGTTTTATGTCAAACTTGGGAATGGTGATAGATACATTTTGGAATATATTTTTCCCAAGTAGATATGGGTACCACAAACCTCTCCATAAATTTGGAAATTTTTGGAGATTTGTGGAATTTTTGGCGCATTTCTGAATTTCGTCAGAAATGCTGAAATTTCAGGCTTTCAGAGTATCAGTCGACTGCCATTTTGGCAGTCGACTGGTCAAGGCTAATTTTTGTATCAGCAGCTGGTTTGGGGTCCAAATGGTGCAAAACAAGTGTATGGGGGGCTATTACACATTGTTTATGATCATTGGGGATTAAAAGAACCAATAATTGGGATATTATTGGGGTCTTTTTGATGTATGGCAAAGGGGGAGAAGTTTGAGTTTAAGTTGGGAAACCAAACCTACCTTTGCTAGAAACCCTAGGTTTAGGGGGAGTTGAGATTAAGGGGGAGCATGGTTGCTCCACTTTTGGCATAAGGGGAACCTTGGAGAGGTTCTTAAAAAGCCTTTGTAAGTCCAGTGTAAGGGGGAGCATGGGAGAAGCTTTAAAAGCCCGGTTTGTTAGAACATCCTAACTTGGGGGGTTAGGTGGTAAAAGCCCTAGCTCGGAGGGCTAGGTGTAGAAAATCCTAACTTGGAGGGTTAGGTGTGGGATGCCTTGGGATAGGATCCATTTTTGCATTGCATATGCATTTTATTTTAGCATGGTTTTTGCTATTGACTACTATCTTGCTTTCCCTAACTTAAACGGATTTCCAAACATCAAAAAGGGGGAGATTGTTGGAGCAATCGGCCCTAAGATGGTCCGGAGTGACCATAGATTTTGATGTTTGGGCAAAGGGTTTAAGTTAGGTTTACCCTTGTATTTGATATGCGTATGTTGAGTGTGCAGGTTGTACAGGTTACGCATATGGACCTGACTGGACGGCCTCAGTACGGTGAAGGATGGCATGGAGGCCAGCTAGAGGCTGGCGTGCGCATCTGAGGGACCATGGAGTGCAGGGATGATGAGCTGATGGGCATGGACTTTGAGGCGTACGTGAAGGGTGGCATGGAGGCAAACTGGAGGCTTGCGTGCGCATCCGAGGGACGAGGGCCGAAGATGAAGAGGGCGCGATGGCAACAGTCGAGGCTGCGGAGGAGGAGTCAGTCGAGTCGTGAGGGTACGAGTGCAGTGTGATTGTACTCGAGAAATCCTAAGGGTTGAGTGCGTAGTGGAATGTACTCAAGATGGGTAACCT
Organism: Boesenbergia rotunda; assembly: GCA_024364735.1. Taxonomy (NCBI): domain Eukaryota; kingdom Viridiplantae; phylum Streptophyta; class Magnoliopsida; order Zingiberales; family Zingiberaceae; genus Boesenbergia; species Boesenbergia rotunda. Next base: position 48,859 of record JAGFNQ010000732.1, on the reverse strand, counting down.
TAGGTGGGTGAGTAGACCAGTCGACTGGCCTGGGGACAGTCGACTGATGGAACTCACCGAAAGGTCTCAGCCCTGGGACCAGTCGACTGCCCTGGGGGCAGTCGACTGGTAGGTGGCTGGTGAGTTGGCCAAAATTTGAACGTTGGGGCGCAACGGTCGAATTTGGCTGGCACCAGTCGACTGCCCTGGGGGCAGTCGACTGGTAGCGAGAAATCAGCCCCGAATCCTATTTAAAGAGGACTTCGTGGTGGCTGAGTTTCTTGACGAAACTCGCTTGGGTAAAGCGTGTTAGTAGTCTATTGTGTTCACAAAGGGTCCGAGGTGTTGTGGTGAGGTTTCTCCACCAACAAGGAGCGACACGTGATAGCCGGAGGTTATCCGGGGAGTGATCCACCGACGGATTGTTGGATTACTCACCCGGCCGGGGTGGATACCAACTAAATACGGTTTGTTAGCATTGTATTTATTGTTTTATTTGTATTTCCGCTGCGCTAACAATCTTGTAGGAAGAAGGGGTTCGGTAAATTGCTATTCACCCCCCCCCCCTCTAGCGTACGACATCGATCTTACACAGTCGACTGGTATACCCCGAAACTAGCCGTTGGCCAGCAATTAATGCTGGGCCAGTCGACTGGTTCAGGCTGGGCAGCATGCGAGGCTGTCCTTTACTCCTATAAAAGGAGGACTGTTTGGCTCAAGCAAACGACGGTTCTTGTGTGTAACGAAGTGCTGCTAGTGCCAAGAGTCCTCAGCCCTTCCTCTAGTGATTACTTGCATCTTGTAAAGAGGAAGAGCACAAGATTGTAAAGGTTTTCTCCACCTTGAAGGAGGGTTTCATAGTGGAGGTGGTGAACTCGTGCGGATCATTGGATTAGTCACCCTTAGGGGTGGATACCAAGTAAAACACTGTGAGTTAGCATTGATTTGATTCTATATCTTGTATTGTGCTAACCATCTTGCAGAGAAAAGCCGAGCCATCGATCCTAACAGTTGGTATCAGAGCAAGGACGCCTTCAACGGACTATCCGCCAAGAAGTGCAATCATTGAAATGGCCGGCTTGCATATTCAACCACCGAAATTCGAAGGAGAATTTTCATGGTGGAAGAAGAGAATGGAGGTATTTTTCAACACCGACTTTGATATTATGCTAATCATGGAGAATGGTTTTGAGATACCTAGGGATCAAGAAAACAAGATTCTTGAGAAAGTAAGGTGGAGCAAAAAGCAAAAGGATGATCACATAGCAAACTCAAAAGTCTTGCATCATCTACTTAGTGTTCTTTCTCAACAAGAAGTGACAAGAATTGGAAACTACTCAAGTGCAAGGACTTATGGGACAAGTTGGTGGAACTTCATGAAGGCACTTCGGAGCCGAAGATGGCAAAAAGGGATCTTCTTCGGTCCCAACTAAATAATATCAAGTTTGACAAAGGGAAGAAGGTAACAAGTTTACATGCTAGATTTAAAGAAATTCTTAATGGGCTAACAAGTGTAGGGAAACAATTATCCAACTGAGACATTGTGATGAAAGCCCTAAATGCCTTCCCAAGAACATCCACTTGGAGCTCAATGGTGGATTCAATCTACATCTCAAAGGACCTAGAGAAAACGTCTCTAGAGGAGTTTTTCTCAACCATGGAGCTTCATGAGACTCGAGTTGGAGGAACAATCGAAGAATCGTTCTACAAGCCAAAAAGTATAGCTCTTGTGGCAAACAAGGGAAAAGGTAAGAAGGATATCTCATCATCTGATTCGGAGGACTCGAGTGCTTCCATGGGTAGTGATGCGGAAGCCTACATGGTAAGAAAGGTAAGAAAAGCATTTAAACAATTTTCTACTAACAAGTCTCGTGGTAGGAATGAATCAAGTAGCAAACATAAACCAAGAATGATTATTTGCTACAACTGCCAAGGAGAAGGCCACATGAGAGATGAGTGCCCTTTCTTGAAAAAGAAGGAATAAAAGAAGAAAGAAGGGAAGAAGAAATCAAAAGAGAAGGAAAAGAAGGTTCAAAACTTGAAGGCTACATGGGATGATCCATCTTCATCGGATGAGGAGGAGCTTTTTGTTTCCCATTTTGCACTAATGGGAATTGATGATCTTGCCTCCACGGCATCCGAGTTTAAAGAGAAGAAAAGCTCAAATGAAGACGAAGGGAGCTCTAGTGAAGGGGGAGGCTCCACCTCGGAATCGGACTTCTCGGTAAGTGAGGTACACAACTTACCCACTTCCATTCTTGCAAAAATAATTTCAAGCACTAGTGATGACTTAGTAGATGCTAAAATGAAGATCAAGTGCCTAAAAAGGGAAAATTGCATGTTAAAGGATAGATTAGCATCAATGGAGATTAAGGACAATGAACATGCTTCTTCTTCTAACACAAATGACTCATTTTTAGAAGAAGAAAATAAGGATTTAAGGGAAAAGGTAGATAGTCTTACCCAAGCACTTAGGAATTTTGAAGTTGGCTCAAAAACATTAGATATGATAATTGGGAGCCAAAGAGCAAGCTTTAGGAAAGAAGGATTAGGGTTTGGAAAGTCTAGCAATGAGAAAACTTACCATTGTTTAATTGCTAGAGGCCAAGCAAAGACCAAGACCCTTAGTATGAAATGGATCCCCAAAGAGTACTTGGTTAACCCAATTAGGAAGCATTACTATTGGGTACCAAAATCAATCCTCAATTGTTAGAGGATTTGGAATAAGTCAACCATGCTATAAGAATTTCATATTTTTGAAATTTGGTTGACTTAAGACATTGAGGGAGAGTTTGTGACCCATGGTAGAAATTCATGATGAATTAGGCAATATTGGGGTCTACCTTGAAAGCATCTCATATTACCCATTTATGATTTTATCTTTACATATGGGGTGTTTGGATGATACAATTGATTCACTTGTGCTTGGGGCATAGTGTTGAATCATTAAATGTATCAAAATCATTGAATATAGACCAACCATGGGGAAGACATGTGTTTAATTAATGGACATCTTGTTCAAAGATCATGGTTGGACACCTTAAATGTTTGAAAACCATTCCATGTTTTATTTATGCTAGCATGACTTTGGAACATGTATGAGTTCATAATTAGATTGAAAACTTGATACAAAGTTAGTGTCTTTCAAGAAATTTGGATTTTCGTCAAAAGTCAAGCATGTTTAAAATTTTTCACAAACTGATATTTTTCATTGATAAAGTATGTTATCTCAAACATGTTTGCAAATTTTTACAATTTTTGGAATTTTCTGGAATTACTAAGGAGTTTCTGAAATTCGGCACAGAGGCTGAAATATTGGATTGACAGAGTATCAGTCGACTGCCCATGGGGCAGTCGACTGCCATATCTATTTTCAGCCCGCTGAGCCATTTTTCAGATATCAAGGATGCTCTCATTTGATGCCCTAGGATAGTGTTGCTGTAGGCAATCATTTTTGATGGTGTCAAAGGGGGAGAATGGGCAGTTTAAGTAAGTTAAGTTTGATTTTTAGCAAAAATCTGGACTTAATATTGGATTATGATGAAAATTTGAAAATGGCATAGATTAAGGGGGAGGTTACTTCTTAAGGTTACATTTTCAAATTGTTACTGCTCTTTATTTGTGTTGTTGACTAGTATATTATATCCCTAAGTTAAACATGATGCCACACATCAAAAAGGGGGAGATTGTTGAGGCAATCAGCACAAGTATGATCGGGAAGATCGTGGTTTTGATGTGTGTGCCAATAAGTTCAAGGTTAGGGTGTTGGTTGTATTTGATATGTGTGATTAAGTTTGCAGGACTTGGAGAATCACACTTGGTGGACATATCCGAGGGACTAGAGCCGAGGGAGGAGAGCTCCAAGGGCAAGCCGGGAAGTGGACTTCAAGGGCACACGTGAAGGGTGGCATGGAGGCAAGTCAAGGGAAGGCTTGCGTGCGCATCCGAGGGACAACAGCCAGAGGAAGAGGACTTCAAGGAGCAAGCCAAGGGAGCAGACCTGAAGGCACACGCGAAGGAGAAGGTCCGGAGTGGCTGAAGCTGAGCTGTGAGGCAGGGCAGTCGACTGCAAAAACCCACAGAAAGTTTGCGGCCTCGGACTAGTCGACTGGCCTTGGGGCAGTCGACTGGTATACCCCGAAACTAGACGTTGGCTAGCTGTTGGCTAGCCGTTGGCCAGCAATTAATGCTGGGCCAGTCGACTGCCCTTGGGGCAGTCGACTGGTGCGAGCTGGGCAGCATGCGAGACTGTCCTTTACTCCAATAAAAGGAGGACTGTTTGGCTCAAGCAAACGACGGTTCTTGTGTGTAACGAAGTGCTGCTAGTGCCAAGAGTCCTCAGCCCTTCCTCTAGTGATTACTTGCATCTTGTAAAGAGGAAGAGCACAAGATTGTAAAGGTTTTCTCCACCTTGAAGGAGGGTTTCATAGTGGAGGTGGTGAACTCGTGCGGATCCTTAGATTAGTCACCCTTAGGGGTGGATACCAAGTAAAACACTGTGAGTTAGCATTGATTTGATTCTATATCTTGTATTGTGCAAACCATCTTGCAGAGAAAAGACGAGCCATCGATCCTAACAGGGTAGTCGACTGGCCTGGAGGCAGTCGACTGCCAAAACCCACAGAAAGTTTGCGGCCTCGGACCAGTCGACTGGCCTTGGGGCAGTCGACTGGTATACCCCGAAACTAGCCGTTAGCCAGCAATTAATGCTGGGCCAGTCGACTGCCCTTGGGGCAGTCGACTGGTGCGGGGCTGAACAGACTGCGAGTCTATCCTTTTCACCTATAAATGGAGCACCTTTTTACACGTGTACGGTACGGTTCTGTACAATAACGAGGTGCTGCCCAACTGAAAAGTGTTCTTGCTTCCTCTCACTCAATTTACTTCATTCTGTAAAGAGGAAGATCGTCGTTGTAAAGGTTTCTCCACCTGAAGGAGATTTTCATAGTGAAAGTTGTGCTCGCGGCGTGGATCCTTGGATTAGTCACCCATCTGGGTGGATACCAAGTAAAATACTTTTGTTAGCATTGTTTCATTTTCCTTTACATATTATTTCCGCTGCGCTAACAATTCTGTAGAGATCGAAACGATCCGAAAAAATGCATTCACCCGCCCTCTGCACGCCTTAGACGATCCTTCAGTTGGTATCAGAGCAGGTCCATTTTGGATGATCTAACAGTCAACCAGAACAATTGTGATGGCGTTTCAAGAGGGATACTCAACTGCACGACCTCCGTTCTTCGATGTGAACGACATTGCCTATTGGAAGGGGAGGATGCAATACTATTTCATGAATGATATCGAAACTTGGATAAGTGTTGCATATGGCTTCGAGGCGCCCGTCGATGAAAGAGGAGACCCAACACCGATGAGATCATGGTCAAAGGAGGTGATGAAAAGGGCGCAATCAAATGCCAAGCCCACCACCACATTACAATGCGGGCTCTCAAAGGGGCAACTGAACAAGGTGGGGCCATTCAAGAGCACCAAGGAACTATGGGACAAGTTGGTGGAGTTGAACGAGGGGTCAAACGAGTCCAGAAGAGCAAAGAAGGACGTGCTAGTGGCCCAACTGCAATCCCTTTCCATGAAGAGCAACGAAACCGTCAGCCAGCTACATGGATGGGTGAAAGAAGTGATAAATGAGCTCCATGTAATTGGAGAGAAGATAGAGAACCGGGACATCGTCAGGTACGTTCTACAAGCATTCCCAAGAATCACCTTGTGGGCATCCATGGTTGATGCTTACAAGGTATCAAGGGACTTATCTTTAGTTAAATTAGACGATTTGTTTTGTGAATTTGAACTGCACGAGCAAGCTAACATTTCGGCCAAAGAGAAAGGTATTACTTTTGTTGCAGAAAAGGAGAAGAAGAGGAGGAAGGAGAAGAAGAAGATGGCCTACTCATCTTCATCAGATTCAGATGAGTCAAGCACCTCTATGGATAGTGACCAAGAGGCCTTCATGGTAAGAAAATTTCGTAGAGCATTTAAAAGTTTATCTAACAAATCCTATTCTAGGAAAGGGGCCAAAGGTAAGAGTAAGGCCAAGAAAATAATATGCTACAACTGCCACCAAGAGGGACATATGAAGAACGAGTGTCCCCAATTGAAGAAAAGGGATGACAAGAAGGAAGAAAAGAAGAAGAGTGACAAGAAGAAATCAAAGGGAAAAGAGAAGGGTGCCACCAATCTCAAGGCGACTTGGGATGATCCCTCATCCTCAGAGGAAGAAGAAGAGCAAGTCTCCCACTTTGCTCTTATGACACAAGATCACTCAAACTCATCGGATGATGAACGAGGCTCAAGTAGCGAAGATGAGAGCTCCTCCACTTCATCATCAGAATCAGAAGCTTCGGTAAGTGAGGTATACCACTTATCCTCCTCTACCTTAGTGAAAATAATTTCTAGCACGAACATGGACTTAGCTAAGGCTAGAAGTAAAGTTAAGGGCCTAAAGGAACAAATTGTCATGCTTAGAGTAGAAGCTACTTGACTTAAAAATTTGCATGCTAGTTCTACCTCTTCACATGTTTCACACCTTGAAAATGAAAATAGGGAATTAAGAAAACAGGTAGATGACCTCACCAAGGCCCTTAGAAAATTCCAAGTGGGATCTAGTAACCTAGATATGATCATCAACAGTCAAAGGGCTGTGTACAACAAAGCCGGGTTGGGTTATAGGCCTAAAACAAAGGAGGTAGCTTTTGTCTCACTTACCAGTAGGATTGGTGCATCTAGGAGACTAGGGGCTAGGGGAACCACAAAGAAGGCATGGGTACCTAAGAGATTTCTAAATGATCCTTGTGGATCAAAGATATGGGTAGTAAAAGAGTATATTTTCCATGTTGTTTAGGTAAAGGTGAAGGAGGTCCCAACAATGTGGATAGTAGATAGTGGATGCTCAAGACACATGACCAGCGATGTGAGCAAGTTCACCACTATTAGCTACCTAAGAGAAGGGACGGTCTCCTTTGGGAATAGTGGAAAGTTGAGGATTATTGGTAGGGGCACAATTGAAGTATCTCCCACTATTTCAATTCATAAGGTACTTTTAATCAAAGACATGAAGTTTAATTTATTAAGTGTAAGTCAATTATGTGATGCCGATTTTCAAATAGAATTTCATTCTAGAAAATGCATCATTAGACATAATGAATCAAATGCTATTATATTAGAAGGGTTTAGAGAGGCAAATCTATATTATCTTGATCTATCTTATGCTACTAACAATGTTGTTGAGTGTCTCATGTCTAAAGAAGAAGAAGGATAGTTGTGGCATCGAAGACTTGGACATGTCAACATGAGAAGCATTGCAAGAGTGGCTAAGGAAGAATTGGTGAAGGGGCTCCCAATGATCAAGTATGAGAAGAACAAGTTGTGTGATGCATGCCAAGAGGGTAAGCAATCGAAAGCATCACACAAAGGTAAAACACTAATCACTACCTCTTTGCTTTTAGAACTTTTGCACATAGATTTATTTGATTGCCATACTACTCCCTCACTTGTGGGGAGTAAATATTGCCTAGTGATAGTAGATGACTTCTCTAGATTTACTTGGGTTTACTTCTTGAAACATAAGGATGATACCCTAGAGATCTTCATAGGATTTAGTAAAAGGGTAGAAAATAAAAAGAACATCAAAATAAACCGAATTAGGAGTGACCATGGTGGGGAGTTCCAAAACGGAAATTTCACACAATTTTGTGTTGAAAATGGGTACAAGCATGAGTTTTCATGCCCAAGGACTCCTTAACAAAATGGGATAGTTGAGAGGAGAAACCGAGCCCTACAAGAAGCTGCTAGGACTATGCTTAATGCATATTTCCTTCCTAGCTATTTCTGGGCCGAATCGGTTAACACCGCTTGCTATATCCAAAACCGGGTCTTGGTACATAGGTTTTTAGGAAAAACACCTTTTGAACTTTGGAATAGAAGGGTACCACAAGTCCACTATTTTAAGGTCTTTGGATGTAAAGTCTACATCTTAAATACCAAAGATGACCTAAGAAAATTTGAGTCAAAAGCTGATGAAGGGATTTTAGTAGGGTACTCCTTAACTAGTAGAGGTTATAGAGTGTACAACAAGAGGACAAAAGTGATTGAAGAGTCCTCGAATGTTAAATTTGATGAAACAACTAGTACCTACCCTAGGAAGACCTCAATTGATAAAGACATAGAGGAGGTCTAACCCCTTGCCCAAAGAATCCAAGACCTACTTTTGGAGGGCAATGATCAAGGGGGATTAAGAGGTACTCTAGAGGATGAGGAAGAAGGAGTAAATGAACCTACAACCTCTAGGCCCTTGAAACATCACCATGATCACCCTATTGACCAAATAGTAGGTGATGTAACTCAAGGAGTAAGGACAAGGTCCTACTTTAGAGATCAAACTAGTCAAATAGCTCTAATCTCCCAATTGGAACCCAAGTCCATTGATGAAGCATTGGGAGATGTTGATTGGGTTTTAGCCATGCAAGAAGAGCTAAATCAATTTGAGAGGAGTGAAGTGTGGGAGTTAGTTCCTAGGCCCAATGATTGTACTATTGTAACCACTAGATGGGTGTTTAGGAACAAACTAGATGACCAAGGTAAAATCACTAGGAACAAGGCTAGATTGGTAGCTAGGGGGTTTAACCAAGTTGAGGGACTAGATTATGATGAAACTGTTAGTAATATGAGAGAAGTGTCCTAAGGCAATCGCCTTATGATTGTAATCATTTACTTTAATAAATGAATATTCGCTATTTGAGTATACATGTTCGTGTATTTGATTGAGATCTTAAACTCATTTACTGAATGTCCGTAATACAATTCATTGCATGAGATAATTTGTGATGAATTCACAACTAGTGATTATCTCTACATGTGCAATTGTGAAGTATTGAAATTGTCTCTAGTCGATGAATTGATAAATACGGACACTATCAATTCTGTTGAGACTAGCATGGGTTATTCTCTAATCAGCTGATTCTCACTGTCTGGTGACATTGGGATGTCTGGAGATAAACATGAATGCTAGTTAAGGAAACTAGTTCATTGGAGTGACTAGCTGTAAAACTTCATATGGTAATCTACATATAGATATGTCAATGAAGTTTTTACTGCAGCTTAAGTGCGATGTTCCTTTGACTTGCGGTGTTCAAGTCATCTTGGTCATAAAGACTTATACTTTGACATCTTAAGCAAGCATCTCCAAGGAGGTGTGGACCCAGGATGATTGGGTATAAGCCGAAGTGCCCGAAGATGTTTGAACAGCCTACAAAGGATTCACCACTCCTTGTGAGGAGATGTATACCTAAGGCCTATCGTCGGATTGTTACTCGAAGCCTCTAGCCAGAGCATCACATGTTCCGAGTATGAATCTCTCAGAAACATGAGAGTAACTAGAATCCGTTGGACGAGAAAGACATTACTTGGGCTAGGTGTGACGTAGTCAGCCTAGTGGGGACTGACACACATAGACCGTGTCCTGAACCAAGTGGGTATAAGAAGGTGAAGGAAATGAGGCACGATTCATTAGAGCTGCTGAAGGGTTTCAGAATTATTTCTGAGGTCAACCGTTGATCTTTCGATTAATTGGGGATCATGATGTACTACTAGGTGCCACTTATGATCGTTCTATAATTGGTTAATTATAGACGGCCAACATAAATTGAATGCCTATTTAGTCACACGCACTACGAGTAATCCGAGGGATTTAAAACTAGTTGAAAATTGGATTTTCCGATCAAGAGAGATAAGTCGAATCTGAATTTATCAGAGACGCATCGGAAGCTTAAAATGGCTATGTCTTTTGAAGGCTTATTGGATGAATTAAATGAGTTTAATTCGTAAGGTGACGGCTTGGATTTGGCCGGGCAAAGAGGGTCCCCACCCTCTTTGGTTTGGCCGGCCACAATAAAAAGGGAAACCAAATTGTTTGGTTTAAATTATAAAATAAATCGAGCCTGATTTGTTTTATAAAATTATGGATAAAGAAATTTATATAAAGAAATTTATAGAAATTTATTCTTTTTATGGAAATTAAAATGAACCATGGATTGGTTTATTTTATTTTATAAAATCAATTATGAATTGATTTTTCCATGATAAGAAAAATTTATATAATAAATTTCTTGTAAAATTTTATTCCATAATAAAAGGGGAGACATGGTTGTTTTTATTAAAAATTAAGTTATAATAAAAACTTGGCATAACGGAATAATTCATAGAAAAATTTATTAGATAAATTTCTTATGAAAAATTTATTCCGTTAAAAGGAGACTTGGCGATAAAGAGGCTACTATATAAATGTAACGCCCCAAATTTTCCACTCTAGCGTAGTAATAATGGAACATGTGGCCAAGAATAATATTATGAATTTTGGGGGAAAAGTTGCGAATAAAGAAATGTTAGACATTATCTTGACACGTAGTGGATGTGTGATAATTATGTTTATATGCTACATTAATATTATGCTTGACATCATGCACATGAATGAATGAATAATGATATAAATATGCATGTGTATGAATTAAATAAGTAGCATTCTCTAGGTGGGCTTTGGTTATGCGGGCTTGGAAAAAAACAAATAATAAAAGGAAGAGAAAGCAAAAAAGAAAAGGGGGTGCCAAGGATTGAACCTTGGACCTTAAAGGAAAGTAAAGCCTTAAGAATATTCATGTAACCAAGTCACCTAGCAAGGGAGTGCTATTAGAAGAGGATGGGGAATTGTAGATAAGTGGGAAAGAAGATGAAGAGACACAATGAAGTTGAAGAGACACAAAGAAGATGAAGAGACACCATTAAAGAGGTGCTTGCCTCTTTACTCATCATAAAAGGCCATGAAGAGGAGGAAATGCCTAATGCATTTCGACCAAGAAACCTTCTCCTTTTCTCTCCACCAAACTCTTCTCCTTCCTCCTCTTCCTCACCGAAATCCTTGGTCCCCTTGCTACCATTTTCAAGTCCTTCACCTCCTAGAGAAAACCGGACCAAAAGAATAGAAGAACAAGAGGAGTGCTAGAGTTTAAGAGGTCATTTCTTCTCCAAAATTTGGAGATCTTTTGGAAACATAAGAAAAACTGGAAAGACTCCCTCACCTGCAACATAATGGCTTTTTATGTGTTTTTTATGATTTTTATGTTGCTTGTGATGTTGGGTGAAAGAAAATGGAAGAAATCCTTGAGGGAAGTTTTGGCCATAAAGGGGTACCCCCTTTTCTATGTCCAAAAACATAAAGGAAGAGTTCATGAAATTGTTACTACCTTTTTGTAATGAATAGATGATGGATACATGGTGTTTGAATGCCCTCCATGATGTAAAGGACTTGGAAGAATTCTGCCAAGCCATGAAATGGATAAATGTTGATGCATGAAGTAGGCTATTGTTCTAATGATTGTTTCCTTGCTATATAAATGTTTTAGGCCACAAAATTTTGTGGAATCTATGCTAAGGGACTGCTGTAATATTCAGCCAAGGGACCTTAAATTATGCCTTAAAACAGATTTTTATAGACCTTCATGAAGTTATGGTTAAATCAAGTGATATGCATGTGATTGGGTGTTTTATTTCATGATGGAAATAATTTATACCTTAGGGTCAGTACCTTATCTAAGTTGTTTGAGCCTAAACTCATGCTTCATTCTATGTATTGATGTTTAGAAAAATGTTACATGTACCCATATGCATGATAATCTAAGTAGAACTCTAGATCATACACCTAGACTAGTGTTTGGTGAAGTACAAACTACTTTTGCACTTGTGAATGAATTCTTATGAAAAATATGCTTTTATTCCCATGTTTGGTGAATGATTATGCTATGAAATTCCTACTGTGAGTTTCAACAAATTACAAGAATAGGGGTTAAGAATAGGTTCGAGTACAAAGCATGCCCCTAAACTAGTGTTTAATGAATCCTAGACTACCATTATGCTTGTATATGACCATAATGGTAAAATATATTTTTATTTACATGTTATATGAACTTTTATACCTTGTTATACATACTGTGAATTTTGGCCAATTACTAGAATAAAGGCTATGAATAAGTTCAACTACAATTCATACACCTAAACTAGTGTTTAGTGAAGTCTAGACTACCAGTGTACTTGTAAATAACCTCTTATGTAATGTATGTTTTTATTTTCATGATTATATGACTCTTATGCTATGATATCCTTGCTATGATATTTTGGCCAGCATGTATTAAGATGAGAAAAGAGAGATTAAACTAACATATTACCTTAATTAAGACAAGCATGTTATAAGTATGATGTATTGATGAAACTAGCATGATGGTTGCATCACTTACATGTGTTAAAAGAAAGGTTCTTCCATGTCTTGCTATTTATGCTAATGATTATGCCATGGAAGTATGCCTATGTTTATGAATGATTGAATGCCTATAGTACATGCAATATGAAAGAAAGAAAGAATGCATGTTCTATATATGAAAGTATGCTTATGATTATGAATGATTGAATGTCTATAGTACATGCAATATGAAAGAAAGAAAGAAAGAAAGAAAGAAAGGAATGCATGTTCTGTATGAAAGAAAGAAAGAAAAGAAACGAATGCATATATGTATTTTACTTTAAAGAATGGCTTGTACCGGGTCTTGAAAAAGATCCACGGTTCTGGACTACCGAAGCTGTCCCTTGGCTGAAAGATAATAAGTTTAGAATGTCGACCCCTGTAGGTCAGGATTAGCTACCTCGCATCCTACATAGGGGTATGCACGTAAAAGAAAGAATGGGTACAAATCTGGGGACCCCAAAGAAGATGATGTATATGATTTTAAAGTATTATTTAGTATGTTTTCCAAAGAGCATCCTAATGTTTTGAAATGCACATGTTCTATGTTTATATGTCTTCATGTATCTTATGTGCCTTATGAATTTTATGCTATCCATGAAATGTTATATGTTTTAAAATGCATGCGATGTATGGATTTAGTAAGTAGGAAAGAGCTTACTAAGTTTTTTTCTTATAGTTTGGTTGCTTATGTTGCAGATCAACATAGAAATTTCTAAGGAAAGGGAAGCTGCAGGAAGGGCTAATGTGTGTGGTGGTGACTTGACTGATCGATCCACTTTAGTGCTATCTATAGACTTAGTTCATATTTCTAATAAGACATGTTGCTACTTTATGCATGATACTTGCTAGTTCTTTGGAGTCTATTTAAGTATGGATGCTATTAGATGTTATATGACGTTATCACTTCCTTATCGTTGCATATGCTTTTAGTTATGTTTCATTTCCGCTGCAAATGTTTGATTCATACGCAATGATATAAGTAAGGAAAAAAAGGTTAAAGGTAACGCCGCCGCCTAACGGTAAGGGGCGGGCGTTACAATAAAGGTGCAAAGGCAAGGCTTGGAAATAAATTCAAGAGATCAAGGATTCTTGCCTAGCCTCTCTTCCTCTCCTTCTCTCCCTCTCCCTCCTCTAGTAGGCACCGACCCTAGAGGGCTCCCCTAGGGTAGCCGTGAGCCACCTCCACCAAGAAGGTGCCGAAGAAGAAGAAGAAGCGGGTCGCGACTCCTTCCTTCCTCCCGGAATCTTGATTCCGTTTATCATTTGGTGGTTAGTTTTCCATCTCTCTCTCTTGATATTCTAGTCGTGCCTTTGGAGAATCTAGTAGTTCTTGTCGGTACAAAACTCGTGGCTTTGCGAAGTCATCCCGAAGAGAACTCGGCGTGGACGCAAATAGAGGCGGAGCTTCCAAGGGACGCTACGGTTGGATCTTGTCCCTTTCTACGAGTTACGCGAGGTATTAAGTAAATTAGTTTACTTTCTGCAAAATTTTAAATGTATGATCATGTCTCCACAACATAAGGTTGCATGCTAGATATGTGGTTAAAATAATTTGAGAAATTATTTATGCTAAATCTTCCGCTGCACGTAATTAAATTTTAAAATTACGAACCCGTATCCATGTCAACACGCACCCAGTCCCAACAGAAACTTATGCCCCCGTAGCTAGGTTAGAATCAATTAAAGTTCTACTAGCCTATGCCGCTCACATGGGTTTCACACTCCACCAAAATGGATGTGAAGTCGGCATTCCTTAATGGGATCATTAAGAAAGAAGTCTATGTAGAACAACCCCCCGGGTTTGAGGACCCTAACTGTAACGCCCCAAAATTCCCATTTTTAGTTCTTAAAGTCCTTAGAATTATTTAGAAATGGTTTAGAAATATTCTAGATATTTTTAGGAATTTTTAGAGTATTTTTATGGAATTTTCCGAGTCCGTTTGGTATTTTTGGAAAAAGAAAAAAAAAGAAAAAAAGGAAAAAAAATGGAAAAACCAATTAAGTGCAGCGGGTGGATCGAACCCGCGACCACCGCGAGACCACACAAGCGCGCAACCGGCTGGGCTAGGGGTATCAAGCACAGCAAAGGGTGGAGAGACTTATATTTAAGGGGTAGTTAGGTCGATCCGCCCCACAGGTATAAATAGATAATTAAAGAGAGAAGTTTTATTTCTCTCCTCTCCAAACCCTCACCATCCGCCGACCCCTCTCCCTCTCCTCTCTTGGGCGACGCCGACCAACATCAAGGCCAAGAGGGCCGGCCAAGACTCTTCTCCAAGAGATAATTCTATATTCGGGATCCCCGCGGCGAGAGGAACGCGTAGACGTGAAGAATTCTCCGAGATCTCAAGTTTCTCTCGAGTCCTAGACGTCAATCTTGGTTGTAAGTCCAAGATACCAATGTAAGTACTGCTCACCTGCAGTAAGAGGCGGTTTTTCCGTAAGAATTTCCCTTAAAAGTTTTTAAAAGAGATGTTTCTTTCTTGTTTAAGTTTTTGCATGTGATCTTAGTTCATTATATGCTTATATATGTTTGATTAAGCACCCTATGTGAGATTAGGGGCTAAGAAAGCTATGAGAAAAGAAAAGAGAAGATAAAGATAAGAAAAGAAAAGGCCAAGGCCTTAAGAAATCCCCAAAAGTCAAGACTTAGGGATTTTAGCACGCAAGGTGCTCGAGAAAATGCCAAGGCATTTACAGATAAGAAAGAAAAGAAAGAAAAGCTATTTTATTTTCTAAGGCCAGTACCCGGCGTCCAAGGGCGTCGTTAAAGAAATCCAGGTGTCCAATTCCAAGGTCTTGGCCCTGGTAGACCAAGGTCTGCTCTATTAGGATTGGTGGCTCGCTACCCCAACCTTTTAGGGAACGCGCATATGAGATGGTACTTACGTCTTCAGTGGATCCAAGTGATTATTATTTTCAAGTATATGCTTTAGCAAAGTTTCGAAAGTTTAAGAAAGTTTTCAAAAGATAAAGAATAACTAAAGTTTCAAGTTGAGCCAAGAAAAGTAAATTGAGATTTATTATTGCTTGAGTATGCATGTTTTGAGTTATACATGTTCTTAGTTTTCTTTCGAGCATATTAGCACCTCATATGATTTTCATATTGTTCTAGAAGCATGTTTGCACATTTCGAGATTTTGTGAGCTAGATAGTACTTACTAAGCTTTGTGCTTACTAGTTGCATTTTCTCTTACTGCAGATAAAGGTAAAGGCAAGCAATTCTGAAGGAAGGCGACGAGGCGGTGCTGAGTAAAGTGTGTGTGGTGGCTGATTTTGGAGAGATCCTTGAGACGAGACGATTTAGTTATTTGAATTACAATGTTTTAGTTTATTCAAATTTCAAGTTCTTGCTTTATGGAGTTTAGCGAACATTTAAGCTTTGGATAGTACTACATGCTCAATTTCTTAGAGTAAAGATTCCATGACATTTCATTTAGCATACATATCCTTATGATTGCGTTGGATGAGTAGAAGTGTGAGTAGTTTGGAACATTGATACTTTGTTGAAGTTATTGATGCATGGGCCAAGATAGTACTAGTTTCTCTTTTGAATTAAGTTTTATTGCTCAATTATGCTTAGAAAAGTTGCTTTCTCATTTCATAATGCCTTAGTGATGTTATAGAATTTTGTGTGATGAGTTTCAATGGTTAGAAGTTAAGTTTGGTACAAACTTTAGCCTAAAGTTTATAGAGACTTTCATGACTTGCTAAATCCCGCAAAAGTCCAAATTTCAAGTTTAGGGATTCGTTTTGATTGGCTAAATTGTTTAGAAAACTAGTATAGAGTATAGAAATGGTGTCATGGTTTTGTATGGCTCGAAAGTATAGGTTTGGTGGAGTTTTGAAACAAGTTTCGAAACCTGAATTTCAGATTTCAGGCCTATCAGTCGACTGATACCCGCAAGCTGAGTTGGGCGAGGCAAGTTTTAATAAGTATTTTCTTACGAGTTTTTGAGAAAGAAAGTGTGACACGGTATCATGCATGACTATTTAAGTTAGAATATCATTCTTAGATGGATTAAAAAGAAAAAAAAAGATTTCCGCATTCTTAGTCATGCATTAGAGTCAAGAAGTAAAGAAAGTAACGATCCGTCTAAGGCAGAGAAGGCGGGTCGCTACACTAACTATCCAAGACACGTATATAAATTAAGAAAAGCCTTATATGGATTGAAACAAGCTCCCCGGGCTTGGTATGAAAGGCTTTCTTCATTTCTAGTGTCTAAGGGGTTTAGGAGAGGAACAATTGATCCTACATTGTTCCTAAAATCTAAGGACAAGGAGATATATGTTGCCCAAGTCTATGTAGACGATATCATTTTTGGGTCAACAAATAATGACTTCCTACAAGAATTCATCAAGTGTATGGAAGATGAATTTGAGATGAGTCTTGTAGGAGAGTTAACCTTCTTCTTAGGCCTTCAAGTCAAGCAAACTAATGAAGGTACACATATCTTTCAAACCAAATATGCTAAGGAGATGTTAAAGAAATTTGGTTTAGAAAATGCTAAGGTATCATTTACACCCATAGGAACCAATGTGAAAATGGATAGTGACATTGAAGGGAAAATGGTAGACTCTAAACAATATAGGAGCATGATTGGTAGCCTCCTATACATAACCGCTAGTAGACCCGACATACTTTTTGCGGTAGGTATGTGTGCAAGATACCAATCTTGTGCAAAAGAGTCCCATTTGATTGTAGTTAAGAGGATCTTAAGATATGTAAAAGAGACCCTTAATGTCGGGCTTTGGTATCCTAGAACCCCTAGTGTTGACCTAATTGGATACACCGACTCGGACTATGCGGGTTGTAAGTTAGATAGGAAGAGTACAAGTAGAGGGTGCCAATTCCTTGGGTCTTCCTTAGTCAGTTGGGGTAGTAGGAAATAACCATGCGTTGCCCTATCAACAACGGAAGAAGAATATGTGGCAATGGGTGGGTGTGTTTCCCAACTCCTTTGGATCATGCACACCTTAGAGGATTATGAGCTACATTACACCAAAGTCAAAGTCTTGCGTGATAATGTAAGTACAATCAACCTAACTAAAAACCTGGTTCACCATTCTAGGACAAAACACATTGAAGTGAAACATCACTTCATTAGAGACCATGTGGCAAGGGGAGACATAGAACTACACTATGTTGAATCCAAGTCGAACCTAGCCGATATCATTACCAAGCCTCTTCCAGAATCGGAGTTCACATCCTTAAGAAGAGGACTTGGAATGTGTTTTGTGGAAGTATAGGATGAACTTGGAGACATTAGCTTTGAATAAGGGTACTTGATCCATTAGGGTGATACATTTGGCTCACTTGTGCTTGTGGCACATTGTTGAACCATTAAAAGTATCAATATATGAAAATTAGACCAACTATGGGGAAGGCAAGTGTTTAATCAATGGACACTTTGCCCAAAGATCATAGTTGGACACTTTAAACTTTTGAAAACCATTTTATGTCTTACATACTTTGCCATGCTTTTAGAATTCATATGATTGCAAAATTGGTTAAAAATTTGATAGAAAATATAGTGGTTTTCAATGATTTTGGATTTTTGTCAAAAGTTATGCATGTTTAAAATTTTATATGATTTAATATTTTTCCCTGATAGAGTATAACATTTCAAACATGTATGCAAAATTTTATAATTTTTGGAATTTTCTGGAAGTTTCTGAAATTCGGCAGAAAAGCTGAAAAATCAGACTCATGGAGTATCAGTCATGCCTGTTTTCAGCCACTGTGAGAAATTTCAGAAATTCCATATTCTCATATTTGATGCCATAGGGTTTGGTTGCTTGAGGCAATCATTTTGATGGTGTCAAAGGGGGAGAATGGGTGGTTTAAGTTTGAATTTTGACTTAAAATGGATGATTTTAGGTATTTTATCTAACTTAGAACTTGAATGCTTGAATGTTTAAAAATGGAGAAGACATGGATTAAGGGGGAGGTACCTCTTAGGTTCTGATATGTCTTATATTTTTAACATATTGTTGTTGTTAAGTGGAAATGTAACTTGGATTATGAGTAGAATTGAAAATGGAAAGAAGACATAGATTAAGGGGGAGGTTACCTCTTAGGGATGTCTTAATTTTTTAAATTGTTATGTGTTGCTATTGCTATTGTGGTTGTTGTTTATCTCTAACTTAAACATATTGTCACACATCAAAAAGGGGGAGATTGTTGAGGCAATCGACCCTTAAATGATTGGAAGATCATGGTTTTGATGTGTGGGCGAATAGGTTTAAGGTTAGAGTGTTATGTTGTATTTGATGTGTGTGATTGAGAGTGCAGGACTTGAAGAATCACACATGGTGGACAGATCCGAGGGACGAGAGCCAAGGGAGGAGAGCTCCAAGGGCAAGCCGGGAAGTGGACTTCAAGGGCACACGTGAAGGGTGGCATGGAGGCAAGCCAAGGGAAGGCATGCGTGCGCATCCGAGGGACGATAGCCAGAGGAAGAGGACTTCAAGGGACGAGCCAAGGGACTAGCCTGAAGGCACATGCGAAGGAGAAGGTCCGGAGTGGCTGGAACTAAGCTGGGAGGCAGGGCAGTCGACTGGCCTGGAGGTAGTCGACTGCCAAAACCCACAGAAAGTTTGCGGCCTCGGACCAGTCGACTGGCCTTGGGGCAGTCGACTGGTATACCCCGAAACTAACCATTGGCTAGCCGTTGGCCAGCAATTAATGCTGGGTCAGTCGACTGCCCTTGGGGCAGTCGACTGGTGCGGGGCTGGACAGACTGCGAGTCTGTCCTTTTCACCTATAAATGGAGCACCTTTTTGCACATGTACGGTATGGTTCCGTACAGTAACGAGGTGCTGCCCAACTGAAAAGTGTTCTTGCTTCCTCTCACTCAATTTACTTCATTCTGTAAAGAGAAAGATCGCCGTTGTAAAGGTTTCTCCACCTGAAGGAGATTTTCATAGTTAATGTTGTGCTCGCGGCGTGGATCCTTGGATTAGTCACTCATCTGGGTGGATACCAAGTAAAATACTTTTGTTAGCATTGTTTCATTTTTCCTTTACATATTATTTCCGCTGCGCTAACAATTCTGTAGAGATCGAAACGATCCGAAAAAGTTTATTCACCCCCCCCTCTGCACGCCTTAGACAATCCTTTAGCTGGAATGGTGAAATATTCCTTTCTTTTTTCTGCAATTAAAAGTTATCAATTATTGACTTGAGAGAAAACATCAGAAAGATATTATGACCAACTTCAATACTGCCAAAAAGAAAGACAACACACATCAACAAAATTAAAAATCTAACCTCATGCACCTAGTAGAAGTCCCAACACAAACAAGAAAGTAATTCTTGGTTAATTGCAAGAGACTGTGGCGTGTTCAAACTTGGTTAATTTTAGCCATAAAATCACACAAACAAAGTAGCCATAAGACCCAACAAAAAAACAGGGTAGACCATCAAAATAATATTAGCATCAGCCATTGCTTCTTTTACCAAACAATCCATCATAGAATTCTCCACAGAACAACAATCCGTAATAGATGAAAAAACCATTAGTAATGAAGAAGAGTATCCCCGCTACAGTTAAGGAAATTCAGTTAAAGAAATTCAGTAATGAAGAAGAGTATCCCCACTAATTGCTTCTTTTACCAATCTGTTAAAGAAATTCAGTATCCCCGCTGTAGTTAAATCTGCTCTTGTGGCACACTTGGCATAGGAAATAGAGGCAGCCAAGCATCCCATATTCTAAACTTGCAAAGGTAGCTCTTTTGACAGTCAAGTGCAGAGGACCATCACCAAAATTCAGGTATGCAATTCAGATCAATTTTGGCACGCAACAAAGACCATCACCATTTCTGCACTCACAATACTGTAGCTTCCAAACAGAACCATCAAAATGTTGAGAAAACAAAATAGCCATAGCACCATGAAATCCCACTGAGCATCAAACTGCAATCCCACTCAGGTTCATAAAGCTGCTTATACACTTGGGCAAGTATTCGAACAAGTATAAAGCATTAAAGCATAAAAGCATTAAAGGATAATTATTCGAACAAGCATTAAAGTATAATGCATTGAAGCATCAAAGCATTAAAGGATAATTATTAAAGGATAAAATATTTAATTATTTGTACAAGTATAAAGCATCCTTTTCTATGAACAAGAGTGTTTACACAGATGGTCTCATGTCCTTTTCTGTATTCCTCAGTTGCATAATTTATGGAACTAAATGTATAGGTTAGTTGAATAATTTATCAAGAAATGTGGAACTTCCACTTACATTCTACAAAAGCAAATTTCTATTGAGTAATTTACAAGAGACTAATTGTTATAATACTTGCCAAATAGATAAGGCATGGTCTGTTGTTTGGTGGCTATGAGACAAAAATAGTATAGTCACATCTATAGGAAATGTAGAAAAGATTATACATAACTTTGTCACACAATAATAGCTCCCTCTAGACACCCATATACGACGAGCAATTATATATTCCCTATCATTGCAAAAGAATGGGAACTGTAGAGAGAAATCACATGTCATTATTACCAAGGTGTAGTTAATAGAACTAAATTAATAATGATTTTTAAATTTTATAAAACCTTTTTAATCCAATGTACAATCATGGTTCCACTCTGATGGAATTCCTCCAATATTTTGAAGTGTATAAGCATTGAATCCCATTTTAACTGAAAATCATCATCCCAGAAAAAATCTCTGACCAATTCAGGAGTTGCATCCTCAAAAACTGTTCTGCTGCGATAAATTATAGGGCCCTCCTGAGATAGGCAAAACAATCACCGCACTGAAGATTCCTTTCAGATACATGTAATTAAATGTTCGACAAATAAATACTGCATCAACTTTCCATGATGGATAAAGGAATAGTTCAAAATTCAAATGATCAAGAAAGCATCAAAAGTGATGAATGCTTCACTAATGTTGTACAACAATCTATCTTAAATAAATATATCAAATTTGTTTCTTGTATACAGGAAATTAAGAATTACCTTTGGCTCATGACGCCATGATTGGTAAATCATATTGGATGTGCTGTGTTCCATCTGATTCTGCCAAGCTGCATCTCCAACATTACTATCTAGAATGCGCAATAGATGCTCCAAATCCTTTTCAGAAACAATATCTTGCTTATCCATTTCAATGCTCAAACTGAAGAAATTTAACATGACAAAAGTATTTCGACCTTCAGGTAAGATCTAAAAGTTTATAAAGAGTCAATCTCATAAAATTTTAAATATTATCAATAAGGATGTGCTTTTCATGCAATAAGCAGGAATCACCAAACCCCAACTATTTACACAAACTTTCAGATTAGATGTTTGAACTTTGGAGGAAACAACTCCTAGTTGAATCAAGGCAAAGAAACTAATAGGAGAAGAGTAGATCAAAGAGAAATAAATAAGTTATAAACCTATCAAGCAAACCAAACCTTCAAAGCATGCAATCTAACGAATGATTTGCAGAATTAACAAGATAAGAATTTAATAGAAAAAGCACTTTATTGTGCAAGATTTACATGGGTTGGCCAAAAAAAAGGACAAGAATTGTATTGTGGTAATAATTTTTTAAAACACGTACAGTTAACGCTAAATTCCAAGAGTTAACAATGTTCTAATGTATTAGTACATGAGAAACCAAACCAAAGAAATATATATGAAATAATTGCGGTCCGAATGACATTTTATAAGAAAGGTTTTATAGGCAACCACAAGATTGGCAACGAGAAAAATATGACTCACACCAAAGCATCTTATAACATAGCAACTGCAGACATCATTAGGATTATGTTTGAAATCCAATCTAAATCTTCAACATTTGTTATTAATTTGCTATATGAATTCTAATGTTTGATGGCCTCTATTCTTCTCACTTCCGGAAATCTACAAATAGAAATTCAATGACCTTTGAGAATTTATCAAGAAGAAACATGGTTGCAACCTAGGGCTTAAGATCATGAGACGATGGAAGAGAAAATTTCAATTACCTCAGCGGGGTAGACAGCGGGGTCAATGGCTTTGGTGGTGAGGTGCGCGTGTGGTGAGGAGGGTCGAGTAGGGTAGATGACCGTGCTGATGGGGAGGCACACGAGTAGGGCAGACCACGTTGGTGGGCAGACGGCGTGGTGGGGAGGAGCGCCGCGTGTGGGGAGGTGCTCGCGCAACCTAAACCACGCTGGTGGAGGTGCGCAAGTTGGAGGCGCTCACGTAGGGGGAGGGTAGATCGAGCAAGGAATGAGGCCACGCTAGTGGAGGTGTGCTCATTGGAGGCACTCGCGTAGGTGGAGGAGAGATTGAGCAGGGAGCGTGAGGGAGAAAGAATGATTAGCTAGGGTACGCGTGAGGGTGGTGGTGAAAAGGAGAGGGATGACGCGTTAAGGATCGCGCGGTGCGATTTAGGGTTCGCATTGGCGGGCAAGCGAAATATTGGCGCTGTAATTTTCAATGGGATCGGAAGTAGAGCAGGCGAGGCGAGGAAAAGTTTAGGTTAAATAAATTAAATAATTTTGATTATTTTATAAGGACATTTATAAAATTGTGTCAGGAAAAAAGGTTTAATCAGATGTTGTATTTATAAAATTAATATGTTTTAGTAAGTGTCATTATAATTAGTTTATAATGACATTTACCATTAAGTGTCATAAAGTAAATGTCACAATAGGTATTTTTTCTTGTAGTGGCTCCAGGAAACCCGACGGCTAGCTGAGGAGGATATTGCTGACTACATGGATAGCTATGGAGATGACTTTTGCAGTGGGAGTTTTGACTATTTCATTTATGTCTTTAGCATAGGTTGATATAGTTTTGGTTTTATATATCGTCTTTTATGTACTTAATTTTTTAGAAAGAACTTTGTTCAGTTTCTGGAATAAAGATATATTCTATTGCTTTTATTTGTTAAAAGTGGAATAGAAAGAATGTCTATTGAAGTACATAAATAGGCAATTAGTATATAAAACAAAGAGTCTCCCATGGTGCAATTAATAGTTTATTATCTCAACTAATGTAAGAGAAAGGTTCCTTCCAAGTGAAACCAAACATATGTTTTGTCTCTAAGGTTGGCTTTGTTAAACTCTAGTGGGATTCAAAAGTGATCAACCAAAAGACCTTAGCGTTTATTGGTTATTGGTTATTGGAAGACTTGTCTTCCTTAGGATCTTTTGACTCCTACTAGGAAAGTAACAAAACCAACTAGGATTGTTATAAGCATGGGGGCATAGAGCCAAAGACATATAGAAATTGGTTCATCATGATAAGTATAGGCCCTTTGTCTATTCAGAATAGAGGTACCTTTAAATACCTTGTTTTTTTTATAAACAAAGGATTAGTACCTCTTGTAATAGTTGTAGGAATTACTTATCAGGGAATTGAGATTTGATCTCAATTCACTGCACCTGAAGTACCCCAACAGCATGGTGCAATGTTTGAAAGGAAAAAGGTCTCTTTAGCTAAGTAAGTTAAGAAGATGATAAGCCTCTCCAAGATTAGCGAATTTGTTCAAAAAAGTATGTCATGGATATGAAGGTGTGTATGCTTGATTCTAGACCAGTAGTCTCTTAAAACCATAGAAATGTGGACTAAGCAAAGGCTTAGTCTAAGCCATGTTCAGATTATGAGTAGTAAAGAAACACCGACAAGTTGGAATCTAGTGCATATATTCGTAGGATATCCTAAGGGAACAATAAGGTGGTTGATTAGTCCTAAGAATCAGAGGATGTTCGTTGGGACGAATATCTGATTCTTGGAAAAGGATTATGTAATAAACTACAAGTCCAGGTGTAGAGTAACTCTGAATAAATTAAATAGAGGGGCATTCCAATATTAATACCAACTGTACAAGAGGAGATACCATAAGGTACTACACCTCGTGTCACTAAAGATATGCAAAGGGTACCTTGTCCCAGTGGGAGGGTTGTTGTTCAACCTAAAAGATCTCATGTTCTTGGAGAGTCTGTGGATTGGGTCCTAAGTGAACATGAGCTGGATCCCTAGACCTATGATAAGGATCATCCACCTTGAAGAAATAAATCCGGTAACATGGATTTGTTCAAAGGATGGATGTGACAGAGATGAAGTGGTATTCTTGTATTATACGTAGAAAGTATTTTGTTAGTTGGAAACAATAACAGAATATTATCAAACGTAAGGGTATGGTTGCCCGCACAATTATGAAGGACTTGAGAGAAGAGAGACACATCCTTGGGGATCAAAGATCTAAGGGACCGCCAGACAAGGATGATGTGCTTATCTCAAGATTCATACAAAATATTGTCCTAGCTCATTCTAGCATGGATACCTCCAAAAGGAAGTTTTGTACTTTTTAGTTTTGGAGCTACTCTATCTAAGAGATATGTTTGGATTATCAAAGGTGATAGAGTAGGTAATGATGGTTCCTCTAAGGATTGGCTAGAGGAAAGTCTCTTGTATGCTAAAAATGAGCCCAGATATCTGTTGTGCCATGGGCATGGGTAACAGATATCGGAGTAACCTAGGTCAAAGATATTGGAATACGGTAAAAGCAGGTATTAGTGCCTGCGAAGGACTAAGGACTATATGCTGATTACCGGGCAGACCAATTTCTATAGGTTATATAGATACAGAATTCCAATCTAGATAGGGGCATATATGAATATTCCTTGGGTTTTATGTTTTTACTTTTAGGAGGTAGAACGATTGTATAGTAGAGTGTTGCGCAGCGGCTGCGTGATGGACCCTACTATGGAGGCTGGATATTCTGGCAGCCTTTGAGGCAGCCAATGTGGCTACATGGTTCAATGACCTCAAGTTGGACTTCGATGTGATTCCTGGTTTGCTAGGAACAATCACATTTGATGTGATTAAAGTGGTGCAGATGCAAAACCCTCCATGTTAGGACTTTTCACCTAGCCCTCCAAGCTAGGACTTTTCACCCAACCCTTCCGAATTAGGACTTTTCCAACACCTAGCTCTTCAGACTAGGATTTTCAACATCTAACCCTCCAGGTTAGGATTTTCTAACACCTAGCCCTCCAGACTAGGATTTTCAACACCTAACCCTCCAGGCTAGGATTTTCCAAACCATGTCTAATCCTCGATCAGGACTTAAACATAATCATAGTCATCAACCTAAACTTAAATCGGTGTCAACACCAAAATAATAATCAGGGCCAGACTGCATCAACAGAGAGGAATCCCGATGCAACTGAAACCCAACAATTAGTATCAGAGCCAATGGTTTCTGATTTTCTATGTTTTGGATTCGGTTACATTCATGCTTATCATATATAATATGCCGGATAATAGTAGGATGTGCGATAGGCTAACTTTTTGCTTGCAGGCATAAGATCCAACTATTATGGCTATATGGTTGTATGTGATTGTGTGTGTGATTGTATGTATTTATTTGAATCCTCGGGGTTGACGAGCCATTAGTATTTAATTGTGTAATTAAATATGGAAAATGTTAGTCATTTGTTTAATTTATTTCGATCTAGATTTCATGTACACTCCTTTGTGGAGTATTGGATCGATGGATGTAAATTAAAATAAATTTTTATCTCGGCTCGAATCTTCTTGCTTGTGCATGGTGAAGGAAGGAGGAGACGAGGTGGCAACACAACTGGAGGCATATTAGAGAACAAAAGTCATAATAGTTGGAAATTTAGTTTTTCATATTTATTGCTTATAGTTTAATATGCTTGATTGTGTATGCTTGTGAAAATTCCTCAATTTTAAATTACTAAGTGGGAGAGGGAATCTTTGAGTCTCGTGGCCTCCATTACCAATTTGATAAGTGATGCAAACAAATTTGCGTGTTGGCTCTGAGTGCCTTCCTCCACATCGGATGAGTTTGTTTTGCGGATCACTAGATCAAATATAATTATAAGAAATTATTTAGGAGTGTGTGACCTTCCCCATCGAAAGGGGCATAATCCTAGATAATTGGCTTAGTATCGTGTAATAGTGTACACTTAGACGCAATTAATAGTATCCTCTCCATCGGAGTCACTACTATTATTTGTGTGGCCGAAGATAAACCAAGTAATAATTTTATTTGTCAAAAAGTAAGGTTGGCAAGATAATAAAATTAATGGGTAAAACTTCCTCTTATGAATGTTGAATTCATATACGTCCATACTATCATGGCATACGAAATTCACGGTGTTTTGAGGTGTTGGTTGATTTTAAAATTTTATTGTTTGAGGAATCAATTTGATTTTAAAATCTAATGTTTTGACCATTGTGATTCTCAGGATTTTTCAAAATGGCTTTCAACCCACTTGCTGTGATTTTAAAAAAAACTTACTTGTCCCAACTATATCGATTAGAAAAGGAACCTGGATATTGTCTTAATTACTGAGGAGTACAAATTTGTACTCTTTGAGATCTATCCGAAAAAGCCTAGTGAGAATTTTAGTGAAGAGGAGAAGGAACGTTATAAGAAATGAGTAAAGGCAAACGAGATGGCACGGTGTTACATTTTGGCTTCCATGTTGAATGTGCTGCAACATCAACATCAGACTTTTTCCACTGCTTATGACATGATGTTCAATCTCAAGGAACTCTTCGAACACCAGAATCAGGCTGCTAGGCAAGAGGTCATGAGGAACTTGATGACGACCACCATGATTGATGGAACACCTGTGAGGGATCATGTTCTCAAGATGATGGCTCATTTGAATGAGATGGAAGTCCTCGGAGCTGAAATCGATGGGGAAACCTAGGCCGATATCATTCTCCAGTCGCTACCAAAGAATTTTGAGCAGTTTCGTCTGAACTACAACATGAACAAAAGGTTATATTCGTTGGCGGAACTTCTGACAGAACTCCAGGTAGCTGAAGGGCTATTTCGTCAAAATTTTCAAGATTACTTTCTTGGAAACGTTTCTACTTCTAAGCCGAAAGTCAAGAAGAAGAAGAAACAAGGTTTAGCAAAGAAAGCGGATGGATCTCAGGGACCTCAGGCTGGAGTGAAGAAGTCGGAAGGCAAGTGCTTCAGATACAAGCAGACTGGACATTGGAAGGTGGATTGTCCCCGCCGAAAGGTGAAAAATCAAGGTATATCTTTTTCATTAGTTGTTGAAACATGTTTAGCGGTGTTATCTACCGGTACTTGGTGTGTAGATACAGGAGCCATTGATCATGTCTACAATTCATTGCAGGACTTCTAGGAAACCAGACGACTACATGAGGGCGAGATTATGGTCTACATAGGCAATGCTACGGAGGTGGCGGCTATTGCAGTGGGTGATGTCTATTTATCTTTTGATAAGAATAAATGTTTGGTTTTAAGAAATTATCTTTACGTACCTTCTTTTAGAAAGAATTTAATTTCAGTATCTAAATTATTTTTGGATGGATATTCTATTTCTTTTAATGACAAGGTTGTTATAAAAAGGAATAGAGCAGGTGCGTTGGTTGGCAATTTATACACTCTTAATCCAAAAACTCCCATGATGAAAATAGAAATTAATAACTCATCTTCGATTCTAATAAGAGAAAAGAACCTTCAAAAATGAACCAAACGTATCTTTGGCATCTAAGGTTAGGTTATATTAACCTGAGTAGAATTCAAAGGTTGATAGCCGATGGACCTTTGGGTTCATTAGTGGTGGAAGACTTCCCAACCTGTGAATCTTCCCTCAAAAGTAAAATGACCAAGAGACCTTTTAAGGAAAAGGGGTATAGAGCCAAAGATGTGTTGGAGTCGGTTCATTCTGATTTGTATGGTCCTCTGTCTATCCAGGCAAGAGGTGGCTTTGAATATTTTGTCTCATTTATAGATGACTATTCAAGGTATGGATACATTTACTTGATGTGCCGCTAGTCTGAGTGCTTCGACAGGTTCAGAGAATTCAAGGCTGATGTGGAGAAACGTCAAGGTAAAAGTGTCAAGACACTACGATCTGATTGTGGTGGTGAGTACCTCTTGGGAGAGTTTAGGAGTTACTTATCAGAGGTTGGGATTTAATCTTAATTGTCCGCACCTGGTACACCCGAACAGAATGGTGTGGCGGAGTGAAGGAATAAGACTCTTATGGAGATGGTTAGATCGATGATGAGTTATTTTAAATTACCAGATTTGTTCTGGGGGTATGCTCTGGAAATGACAACATCCATTCTGAACTTGGTACCTTCTAAATTAGTACCCTCTACTCCCACAGAATTGTGGATTGGGCATAAGCCTAGTCTAAGACATATTCGGATTTGGGGTAGTCTAGCACATGTGCTGATAAGTTGGAATCTCGTACAGAAGTATACTTGTTCATAGCCTATCCTAGAGGAACGAAAGATGGTTTGTTTTATAGTCCTAAAGATCTGAAGGTCATCGTTAGCACGAATGCCTAATTTTTAGTGGAAGACTATGTAATGAACCACAAATCCATGAGTAAGATTGTTCTAGAGGAAATGAGAGGGGAAGTTCCTACTTCAGTACCAACGGTACAGGAGGATATACCACAAGTGATTCCACTACGTGTCACAGAGGATACACAGGTAGTACCTCATCATAGTGGGAGGGTTGTTAGACAACCTGACAGATTCATGTTTTTGTGAGAGTCTTCGGACTTGGTCCCTGGTGAACATGAATTTGATCCTTAGACCTATGATGAGGCACTCTAAGATAAAGATGCAGTATCTTGGCAAAAGGCAATGAACTCTGAGATAGAATCTATAGATTCTAATCAAGTCTGAGAGCTAGTAGAACCACCTGATGGTGTAAAAGTCATTGGATGCAAGTGGATTCACAAAA
Organism: Boesenbergia rotunda; assembly: GCA_024364735.1. Lineage (NCBI taxonomy): Eukaryota > Viridiplantae > Streptophyta > Magnoliopsida > Zingiberales > Zingiberaceae > Boesenbergia > Boesenbergia rotunda. Next base: position 19,865 of record JAGFNQ010000732.1, on the reverse strand, counting down.
GAAAGAGTGGATCAGACGGAAAGGTGGAAACCTTTAAAGCAAGGCTTGTTGCGAAGGGGTATACTCAGAAAGAGGGTATCGATTATTAGGAGACCTTTTCGCTGGTAGCCATGCTTAAGTCTATCCAGATTCTCTTATCTATATCTGCTCATATGGATTATGAGGTTTGGCAGATGGATGCCAAGACAACTTTCCTTAATGGAAGTCTTGAGGAAAACATCTATATGATGCAACCAAAGGAGTTCATTGCAAAGGGCAAAGAGCATGTTGTGTGTAAGCTTAATCAACCCATTTATGAATTGAAACAAGCTTCAAGATCTTGGAACATCCGGGTTGTTAAGGTAATCCAGTCTTATGTATTTATTCAATGTCTAGATGAGTCTTGTGTATACAAATGATGTGACGGAAACATAGTGGTATTTCTTGTACTTTACGTAAATGACATTTTGCTCATTGGCAACAATGTCAAAGTGTTGTCAGACGTAAGGGTATGGTTGTCCAAACAGTTTGATATGAAGGACATGGGAGAAGCTGGACCCATCCTTGGGATAAAAGTTATAAGGGATCGCAAGAAAAGGATATTCTCTTTATCTCAAGCTTCATAGATTGACACTATCCTAGCATGTTTTAGCATGCAAAACTCCAAGAAAGGTTTTCTACCTTTTCGGCATGGAGTACCTTTATCTAAGGAGATATGTCCTTGAACATCAAAGGAGATAGAGGAGATGAAGGCGATTCCTTATGTGTAGGGGCAATCTATGGTCCAGGGTGACCATGTGTTTTGATGTTTGGGCAAAGGATTAAAGTTAGGTCTGCCCTTATGTTTTGATATGTGTATTGGAGTGTGCAGGTCTTGCATGATACACATGGACATAGCTGGACGACTTCGGGTAAGGTGAAGGGTGGCATGGAGGCAAGCCGTGGGCTTATGTGTACCCGAGGGATCATGAGTATAGCAGGGACGCGGACTTCGAGGCATGCGTGAAGGGTGGCATGGAGGCAAGCCGAGGGCTTGTGTGCGCATCCGAGGGACGGCTACCGAAGACGAAGAGGGCGCGAAGGCAACAGATCGAGGTTGTTGGTGAAGAGTCAACTGAGTTATGAGGGGTTGAGTGCTGAGGGAATGTACTCGGGAAATCCTAGGGGTTGAGTGCTGAGAGTATTGTACTCGGGAAGAAAACCTAGGTAGGGCAGTCGACTGGTGCTCAGGCTGTCGACTGATAAACACAACAAAAACATCAGTCGACTGCTGTGGGGGCAGTCGACTGGTAGTGGCTGAGAATTCGAACGTTGGTCATGCAACGGTCGAATTTGAGTGGGGGCAGTCGACTGGCCTTGAGGCAGTCGACTGGTAGCAGGTTTTTCAGCCAAGAGACCTATTTAAAGGGGCTCAGTTTTGGCTGGGAGCTTTGACAAATTTGGCTTTGGTTAAAGGCCAAATAGTAGTCTAAGAGCTTAGAGGTGAAGTTTGGTTTGTGGCGAGGTTTCTCCACCCACAAGGAGCAAGACGAGCTAGCTGGAGGGCATCTAGGGAGTGATCCACCGAAGGATCTGTTAAACTAAAAGCCTTGCTTTTGGTTAGAATACATTTACATTTTAAAGAGAATCGCAAAATCACACAGTGCATATTTATATTAGTATATGCACAACATGTCTCATACTTGGCATTGTAGATAACATGGTTCATGGTGTTGCACAAAAGATCATGTTATCAAGTTCCTTACAAAAGTATAAGAAAGAGGCTCACAACCAAGATGGAGTTGGGCAAACCATCGGGATGGTTGTAGTGCAATTAGGTGTGGTTTGTCGTAACCATAGAATTGCACTAGTGTACTTTGTGTGCATTGAGTTGGACCAAAAGTGAGGTCATCCAATTTTGCATTGACTTTATAAATTGGATTAGATCTCAAATTATATTTTGGAATACGATCTCTGAATCTCGAAATAATAACGGACACATGTAGTTAATTAATTATTACTTTGATTTACCAATGGGCGAGATCTATTCTGTTAGATCGATAGGCCCGGTAAGTTGGATAATAATTTTATCTGCATGGTGTGCCGTTGGTTATTAACGGAATCTGTGTCCTGGTTAGTCAGTATGATGATGCCCCCTTGGTGAGCTCAAAAGGATCGTCATGTCAAATCTTGCAAGTGGACTATGGTCTGACATTATAAAAAGGTTGAGTGGTACTAATCAAGGATTAAGAAGATAATTAATTTAATTATTAATAAATTAAATTAATTATTGGGGATTCGATATCTTAAACACAGGGAGATGGATGACTCATAATAGATGGATTCCATATGAAAATATGAGGGTTGATGAGGAAGCTCAATAGGATCCTTTAGTGGAATGGATCACCATTAATGGATCGGGTTTGGATCCATTAGCGGACCAAGAACCAACTCCTCCTTATGGGCCATACCTTCTCCCTATAAATACCCCATAGGAGTCATGATACAAGGTTAATTGATCATCCAACACACAAGAACCCAAACCCCTAATCCTCTCCATACTCTCTCTCCTAGGGTTGAGGTTGCGCCGGTGAGGAAGAGGAGAAGAAGTGGAGTTTTCTCCTTCATCCTTCTTCGAGTCTTCATCCTTCTTGGCGTCAGGGCTCAACAGGACTAGGAAGTCCTACTCAAGGCTCGGCGAGGAGTAAGAGTGATGGAGGAGGGCTGTCGGCGGTGATCTTGGGCGGTTGCGGCACCGGCTGTGATGAGCAGAAGAATTCGAATTCTTCTCCTTCTTCTTCTCCACTCTCTTCTTCTTTCTTCTTCACCACCTCCTCCTTATCGTGTGAAGTAGTGGACAAGGAGGTGAGGTGGTCGGTGGCCGGGAAAAACAAGGATCCCCATTGTTTTGGCGCCGACGGAAGGTGAAGAAGAGAAGGAGAGGAGGCAGCGGGTTTAGGGAAGAAGAAGAGGGGTTTATCCTATCTTCTTTTGTTTCTTCTTCATTGGCTTCTTCCCGGTGCTACCTTGTGGCCGGTGACCCGTGGCGACGTGGTGTGGCCGGTGGCGCAAGGAGGGGAAGGAGGAAGGTGGCTGGCGGGTGAACCCTAGGTTTAGGGTTTGTTGGCCAAAGGAATGAAGAGTTAGGAGGATTAATTGGGCGCCTTGGTGACTCCGCGTCTTGGTAGATTGTCGCCCACACAACATCCAGGAGGGGAGGGTCATAAGGTAGAAGACTACGAGGTAAACGGCGATGTATATCTCTCCCGAGCTCTATCTTTCTTTTCATGTTATTATTTCATGTTTGATTTAATTGCATGTGGTTAATTAATTATCGTAGATTAATTATTTTTTTAATTAATTTGATAATTAATTTAAGTCGTGGACCTCGAAGATAAATGCAAAATCGGCGATCCATTCGTCGTCTTTTCCGCGGTTAATTAATCCAGAAAGTTACAAGGTCTTAACCTTGGTTTCGGCTAAGTTGTGACTTGGATTAATTAACATGACGATGAGACGGTTGTTTGGGAGATGGGTCTCTATTCGGATTAAATTTTAATCCGTAGACATAGAGAGGTCTCTCAGGTTTGACCCCGTGGTTGTCTTGGAAACCGCAAAGCCATACCCAACAGGATCAAGGGATCGTCCACCTTACGGACAGTCGTGGAGTAGGAGCGTCATCTCCGAACCACGTAAAGGTTGGCGTTAGCTTTGGTTTTAGTTTGTTTATTTGTTATTCCGCTTGCGCTTGCTAATGTTGTAGGTAGAGAATCGAGAAAAGCTATTGACCCCTCCCCTCTAGCTTGATGGTCACGGTCCTAACAAGTGGTATCAGAACGAATGTCCGCTCTTGTTGGAATAACCGCCAAAAGAGAACAAGCTAGAGGAGATGATGATGGAAGACAAGTTTGGTGATGACATAAACACTCCACCTCCCTATGATCATGAAGATTTTGACTATTGGAGGACAAGAATAATGACTTGGCTTGGAATGGATTGGGAGTGTAAGATGGTAATAGGAGAGCCCTTCGAAATTCCAAGAGACAAGCATGGGAAAAGACTTCGACCTAGATATTGGACTAAAGAGAAACAAAGTCAATCAAGGGTAAATGAGAAGGTAATTTCGATATTAATTAATATTTTACCTAATGATGTATTGAGTGGTGTAGGTGAGTATAAAAATGCATATGAGTTGTGGAACAAGTTGGAAGAATTTTATAAGAATCCTACACGAGCTCAAATAGTTGAAGAGCCCAAAGAAAGAAGGTCAATGGTCCAAGAAGACCGAGAAGAAGAAGAATTGCTCATCTCATCAAGTGAAGTGGCACAATCAAGTGAAAGATCATCCACTTTATCAAGAGAAGAAGAAGAAGTCTCCACGTCAAGAATTGAGGGGGAGGAGAGACCCTCATCAATACCGGAGCAAGAAGAAGCTCCAACTTCCACCAAAGCAAAGTCAAAGGACCATATCATATGCTTTGGATGCAATAAGAAGGGGTACTACAAGGACAAGTGTCCACTAAGTAAAAAGGAGGTAAACCCTAAACCTGGGTCCATTCATTTAAAATCTAATGTGGGTTGTAGGGAAAAGAAAGAAAAAATACATTAGGTGCTATACTTGTGGGGAGCTCGGCCACTATCACACCAAGTGTCCAAGAAAAGGAGAGCTCAAGAAGATGGAGCACTTAAGAAGATGGGAAAAAGATGAGAAGAAGAAAAGCTCACATCAAGGGGGAGGTACAAGGGTAAGGGAGGTAATCCCTAATTCTAAGCATGTTTGAAATTTATCAATGTATGCTAGAAATAATGAAAAATGTTTGCTTGTGCATAATCATGGATTTAGGTATAATGATAGGAATAGGGTTAACAAGGTAGATCAAAACCCTAGACAGGTCAGGCATCATGATAAACCCATGACCTTTGTATCTAAGGATCAAGGCATGAATCCCAAGAAGGGGAGACATATGTCTAGAAAGGTGGGTAGGTCTAGGGATGTCCAAGGAGGACATGTTGATTCTAGGTTTAGAAGCCTAGAGAGGGAAAATCAAGCATTAAGGGAAAAGCTTGATAGGTTAGAGAAAACCCTAGATATATTCACTATTGGATCTAAGGGTCTAGGTATGGTGTTGGGTGGTCAAAAAACCCAACAATGATAGATCGGGTCTAGGATACCGATCTAAGGTCTCCAATGCCAATGAAAAGAAATATGCTAGGGTAGCATATGATTATGGAAAGGAGAGGAAGTCCAAAATTGGTAAGGGGGTTCCATTTAAAGGGAAAAAGAAGGACTTAACCAAGGACAAGGTGTCTAAGGTTAAGAAGGTTAAGTTTGTAGGCCAAGAGTCACCAGAGGTACACCGGTGTAGCCTAGTGATTGTTGAGTCACCTAGGGAGGTGGCTAAGGCTAAGAGCTCAAGGGGGAGCTCTAGGAGTCTTTGGGATCCATGGTAAGGGTTCTCTCGGAGGTCTAGATGGACCATAGAGTGTGCCAAAAGAGTTAGAGACGGACTTGAGTCTCAATTCTTGGGTTTTGGCACATTGGATTTGTGTATCATGCATGAAAATATGACATTAGAGTCATATAGTATGAAAGTTGATTTTTGATGTGTAAATACCATACAAATCAATGATAGGGATGCATTGTGGGTTGGTATGGGCAAAGAGATCAAGAGGAAACCAAAACTAGGACTTTAGGTCAAGGTTTAATCGAACTATTTAGGTAGTTTTGGGTTTTGTGTCAATCTTGGGAATGATGATGGATACATTTTTTAGGGTACTTTTTCCAAGTAGGTATGGGTACCACAAACCTCTCAACAAAATTTGGAAATTTTTGGAGATTTGTGGAATTTCTTGTGCATTTCTGAAATTGAGTTCAGAATGTTGAAATTTGGTTTTTCAGAGTGCTAATCGACTAGCCCTGGGGGCAGTCGACTAGTAAAGGCTAATTTGGGTTTTCAGCCATTAAAAAAATGTCCAAATGATGTAAAACAAGTGTATGGGGTGCTAGTACATTGTGTTTATGATCATTAGAAGTTAAAAGATCTAATAAGGGGGAAAGTGTTGGAGTCTTTTTGATGTATGGTAAAGGGGGAGAAGTGCTGGGTTTAATTTGGGAAACCAAACACAACCTTTGCAAAAAATCCAAGGTCTAGGGGGAGCTTAGGTAAAGGGGGAGCATTGTTGCTCCATTCTTGGCATAAGGGGAACCTTGGAGAGGTTCTTAAAAAGCCTTTGTAAGTCCAATGTAGGGGGAGCCTTGGGAAGGTTTTAAAAAGCCCATTTTGGTAAAAGTCCTAACTCTTGGGGATGTTAGGTGTGGGGATGCCTTGTGATAGGATCCATGCATGTTTGCATTTATATTTGTTTTACCTAACTTAAACGTATTGTCAAACATCAAAAAAGGGGAGATTGTTAAAGGAATCTATGGTCCAGAGTTAGGTCTACCCTTGTGGTTTGATGTTTGGGCAAAGGGTTTAAGTTAGGTCTACCCTTGTGGTTTGATATGTGTATTGGAGTGTGCAGGTCTTGCAGGATACACATGGACTTAGCTGGATGGCTTCAGGTATGGTGAATGGTGGAATGGAGGCAAGCCGTGGGCTTGTGTGTACCCGAGGGACCATGAGTATAGCAAGGACGATGAGCCAAGGGACACAGACTTCGAGGCATACATGAAGGGTGGCATGGAGGCAAGCCGAGGGCTTGTGTGCGCATCCGAGGGACTGGAGCCGAAGACGAAGAGGGCGCGAAGGCTACAGATCGAGGCAGCTGGTGAAGAGTCAATTGAGTTGTGAGGGGCTGAGTGCTAAGGGAATGTACTTGGAAAATCCTAGGGGTCGAGTGCTGAGAGAATTGTAATCAGGAAGAAAACCTAGGTAGGGCAGTCGACTAGTGCTAAAGCAGTCGACTGATAAACACAACAGAAACATCAGTCGACTGCTGTGGGGGCAGTCGACTGGTAGTGGCTTAGAATTCGAACGTTGGGTTGGAACGGTCGAATTTGAGTGGGGGCAGTCGACTGGCCTTGGGGAAGTCGACTGGTAGCAGGTTTTCAGCCAAGAGACCTATTTAAAGGGGCTCAGTTTTGGCTGGAAGCTTTGACGAATTTGACTTTGGTTAAAGGCCAAATAGTAGTCTAAGAGTTCAGAGGTGAAGTTTGGTTTGTGGCGAGGTTTCTCCACCAACAAGGAGCTACACGAGCTAGCCGGAGGCCATCCGGGGAGTGATCCACCGAAGAATCAAGGGATCGTCCACCTTTCGGACAGCCATGGAGTAGGAGTATCATCTCCGAACCACGTAAAGGTTAGAGTTAGCATTGGTTTTAGTTTGTTTATTTGTTATTCTGCTTGCACTTGCTAACGTTGTAGGTAGAGAATCGAGAAAAGCTATTCACCCCCCCCCCACCCCTCTAGCTTGACGGTCACGGTCCTAACATTATGCTTCGGCTATAGGAAGCCTAATGTATGCTATGTTATGTACGAGACTGGATATCTACTTTGCCATGGGCATGGTTAGCAGATATCAAAGTAATCTAGGACAAGGACATTGGACTGCTGTAAAGCATATATTAAAGTACCTGAAAAGGACTAGAGATTATATGCTAGTTTACTAGGTAGATCAATTGCTCCTGTGGGTTACAGGGATTCTGATTTTCAATCAGATAGGGATAAGAGTAAGTCTATCTCGGGTTATGTGTTTACTTTGGGAGGTGAAGCCATTGTATGGAGGAGTATCTAGCAGAAATGCATTGCGGACTCCACCATGGAAGCTGAGTATGTGGCGGCCTCTAAGGCAGCCAAGGAAGTTGTATGGCTCAGGAACTTCTTAATGGACTTAGAGGTGATTCCTGGTTTGCCAACTCTATCTCAATTTATTGTGATAATAGTGGTGCAGTAGCAAACTCGAATGAACCACGAGCCCATAAGGCAAGTAAGCACATAGAGCGAAAGTACCACCTGATACGAGACATCGTAATGCGAGGAGAAGTTGTTGTCGCCATGATTGCATTAGTGGATAATCTGGCAGATCCTTTCACTAAGGCCCTTCCTGCGAAAGCTTATGATAGGTATGTTAAGGGGATGGGATCAGATGTATGACAGTTTGATGGCAACAACGTCTTTTAGTATAAGTGGGAGATTGTTAGTATGTATACTAAAATTCTAGCTTTTGTATGAACTTTTATATTTTGGAATAAGAATCACATGACCATTGTTTGTATTTTATATTTATTATATGTGTGCATATTGTCTATTACCTTACATTGTTGATAACATGGTGTGTCATGTCATACAGAAGATCATATTATTAGCTCCTTGTAAAGTATAAGTAGTGGCTCACTACCGAGATGGATTTGGACAAACCATTGGAATGGTTGTAGTGTAATTTGGTATTAGTCTATCTTGACTATAGAATTACGCTAGTACACTTTGTGTGTATTGAGCAGGACCAATTAGAGATGATTCGATTTATACTGACTATATAATCGAATCAAACCTCAGTTATTTTGATGTACATGCTCTTAATTCCAGCATAATAATGGGCACATATACTTAATATTTATTTCTTTAATTTATCAATGGGCGAGATTTATTCATTAAATCGATAGGCCCGGTAAATTGGGAAATAATATTATTTACATGGTGTGTCATTGATTATAGAAGGAAACCGTGTCCTATATATTAGGATGATGATGTCCCCTTGAGGAGCTCATAATATTCATCATGTAAATCCTGCAGGTGGACTTGGTCCGACATGATGACAAGGTTGAGTGGTACTACTCATGGAGTTAAATATTAATTAATTAAATTGTCAGTAATTAATTAATTAATGGACATGCGATATCATAAATACGGGGAGTTTATATACACATAATATGGTGTAGCTCATATTTAATTATGGGGTTGGTGCGGTAGTTCAATGATAACCCATTAGTGGAGCGGGTTATCATTAATGGGTCAGGTTTAGAATCCATTAGGAGACCAAAACCAACTCCTCCTCATGGTCCCTATTGTAGCATATATATACCTCATGAGTCATGATACCAAGGTCATAACAATTAATCCTAAGCCTCTCTCTTTTCTCTCTTCTCTTATTCTGTCTCCTAGGGTTTGGTGGTGCCGATGGTAAAGAAAGGAGAGGGCGGCTGGTTGGGAAGCAAGGGAAGGAGAGTTTGTATTCTTCTCCTCTTCTTCTTCTCTTCATCTACTTTTCTCTCCACCTTGGTGGTGTTCGGCGCCGAAAGCAAATTAGGGAGTGTTTTTGGCTGGCGGTACAACCTTGTGGTGGGTGGCGCCGGCGCAAGCAAGCAAAGGAAGAGGGGCGGTGGCTAGGGTCTAGGGGAGATAGAATTTGTTTCTTTCTTCTCTTCTTCTTCTTCCTCTTCTTCTTCTTTCCTTTCTTCTTTCCCTCTTGGGTGTCGATGCAAGCAAGCAAAGGAAGGTTCTTCCTTTTGGTCGACGACAATAAGGTGGAGAAGAAGGTGGTCGGCGCATGCAAGAGGAGGAAAAAAGCGGCTTTTGGTGGCTTCATTTCTTGGAAGACCGTCGCCCACACAACGTCCAAGAAGAGGATAGGATACAGTAGAAGATTAAGGGGTAAACATGAGGTATAAATCTTGTTTTGTTTCTTCTTATTTAATTTTATTGCTTTTATATCATTGACCCCGAAATCAATCAGAAAAATCGGCGATATAATTCATCATCTATTCCGCATTTGATTAAGGAGGTAGAATTGCTTGAACAACAAGTTTGTTCAAGCGATCACTCAATCGAATAGTACGATGATGAAAATGGTCGCTTGGGAAGTTTCTTTCCATCAGATTTGTTTTAGTTAATAAAATTTTAATCCGGGGACATGGAGAGGAATCCCGATGCACCCGAAACCCAACAATTTCATCCTTCATAATGAATTCTTTGCTAGTCATCTTAATCCTGACTAGACTTCTTCCAACCTTCAGGTATGTATAATCCCAAACCTCAAGTCCAGTTTGGTTTAATCCCTTGGTCAACCTGACCAACCTTGGGTTTTATTTACTCTGCCAAACATCAGATCATGTTTGGCTAACCCTTTATCAAACTGATCAAACCTGGGTTTGCTCAATCAAATATCTGGTCCCATTTGGCTTAGCCCTTGATCATTTTGACTAAACCATGGTATATTGTTACTGCCAAACATCAGGTCATGTTTAGCTAACCCTTTGTCAAACTGATCAAACCTAGGTTACCTTACCAAATATCAGGTCTTGTTTGGCTAACCCTTTGTCACTTTGACTAGGCCTTAGTATATTGTCAAACATCGAAACACTAGAGGTTGACTATTCATAACTGATGCACTTTGCACCAACAATCTCCCCCTTTTTGATTTTTGACAATAATCTTAAGTTTGGTTAAGTCTAAGGGTTCTAGGTTTAACACTTGGAAGAAATAAAAAAAATCTAACTTAAGTACTCTCTCCCCCTTTGCCACACATCAAAAAGAAAATAAAGAATAAAAACAAAGATTTTAAGTTAAAGATTTGCATCAACAATACGATTTTTGAAAATATTTAAGTTTATATAACTAAGTTAAAATATAATTCTCAAGCATCCCTTTTTTTATTAGCAAATTCAAGTACCTTATTCGAAAATATTTTAAGAGAAGCTAAGTACTTGATTAAAATTTGAAAAGATAATTACTTTATTGATTTGAATTTCCCTAAATTTGACATAGCCCTAGGAATCTTGTTGACTACAAGAAAAGTTCTTATGTGTCTTAGAGATTTTCAATCAAGATAAAGTATTTTCAAAGTATTTTGATTTTTGAAAATAATAGATTATTTGAATTAGATTCCTCCCCAATCTGATGCAGTCCTAGGAAACTTTGTTAACCACAAGGAAAACAGTCCTATGTGTCTTAGAGATTTTTTCAATCTCAAAAAAAAATTTCAAACACTTTTAGAGACGTTCAAAAGATGAAAAGATTTTCACAAAAATATTTTTGAAAATGAGAATATTATGTTTTTAAAAATAAAATGATTTTGAAAAAATAGTGTTTGAAAATATAATAATTTTAAGACCTCCAATGATTTTTTTAATTTGAACCTCCCCTTAAACCTGACACAGTCTTAGGAAGCTTATTAACTACAAGTTAATCTTCCTCTGAGTCTTTAGGGTTTAATTCAAACAAAAAGAAATTTAAAATAAATTTAAAAGATATTTTGAAGTAATCAGAAATAGAAATATATTAACTTCTTTTAACATGGACTCCTCCTAAACCTAACACAATCTTAGAAATTATTGTAGATCATAAAGAAAATTTCCTATATGTCTTTAGAGTTTATCCAAATCATAAGAGTAATTAATGTAATTTTTTAAAAATATTTTTGAAATAATATCTGATGAAGTATTTTTTGAAAAATATTTTGAAAGAGATAATAAATTTTTGAAAAAATATTTTAAAAGACATAATAATTTTTCAGCAAAAACTATTTTGAAAGTGATAAATTTTCGAAGATAAAAAAATGATTTTCAATAGAATTAAAGATATAAGACTCCCCCTGAACCTGACACCTTCTGACTACCATTGTTAATTACAAGGAACTCTACCTAAGTGTCTTATGGGACTTTAGTGTTGACCTAGAAGGTTTGTGTCTAAGTGTCGGTCAAACAACTTTCGAAAAGAAATATAATTTTTTGAAATATGTATTTATAGGTAAATACTCAATCAAGCATGAAATTCATTAAAATATTATTATGTTTAAACATTATTTTGAAAATAGATTTTTAATAAAATATTCTAAAGATTTTGAAAATATTTTCCAAGACATTTATCAATTGATTAGTCCTTATCATCTCACCCATTCTAAATGTCGTAGTACAAACAAGCATGGTTGCCTTATGGGTGTTGTGAGATGATTGACTAATTTTTCTCAATTTTAATTTTATAGATTGCTTGACCTTGAGTTAGATTCAAGTTTAACAATTAGTAAATTGAGAATAAATTTCTATAATTGGCTTCTAGGTCTTGGCGAGGTACAGGAGTCTTCTTTGGTTGTAGTCTTATTGGATCATCAACTCTTTCTTAGACAAAGCCTTTTAAAAAAATGATACTTTGAATTTACTCTTTTGAAAACTTTGGGCTAAATAGTCTAGGATGTGGCGAGGCAGCTTCGGCTAGTTCCACATAGCTAAGTCGACCAGGATGGCAACTCCTTACCCTTCCTAGCATCCTAAACTGAGCTTCCCTAACGTACTATCATCTCGTCCCACCCTGCTACTATGTTAGGCAAGAATAAACAATCTATTTCCTATCTAGCCATTCTAAGCATAAAAGTAAACATGAATAACATGGAAAATATATAAGAAACAAAAGTAAACTGATGCATAAGGATGACAGTTGAGCAAGAATCAATCAAGTCAAATAGTTTTAATTTGGTTTCTAATAAAGTATCAAATTCTCGATTTGATAAAGAACGTGTGAACCCGCGAATATGTCTGTTGAGGAAATATGTAGTCCGGAGTGACCATAAGTTTTGATGATTGGGCAAAGAGTTTAAGTTAGGTTTACCCTTATGTATTTGATATGTGTATGTTGAGTGTGCAGGGTGCGCAGGTTACACATATGGACTTAGCTGGACGGCCTCGGTACGGTGAAGGGTGGCATGGAGACAAGCTGGAGGATTGTGTGCACCCGAGGGACCTTGGAGAACAAGGACGATGAACTGAGGGGCGCGGACTTCAAGGCATGCGTGAAGGATGGCATGGAGGTAAGCTGGAGGCTTGCGTGCATCCGAGGGACGAGAGCCGAAGATGAAGAGGGTGCGAAGGCAATAGTCGAGGTTGTGGATGAGGAGTCAATTGAGTCGTGAGGGTACGAGTAATGTGTGATTGTACTTGGGAAATCCTAGGGTTCGAGCGTGGAGTGGAATGTTCTCGGGAAGGATAACCTTAGGTGTGTGAGTAGACCAGTCGACTGCCCTGGGGCAGTCGACTGATGAAACTCACAGAAGGGTTTTGGCTAGGGACCAGTCGACTAATGAAACTCACAGAAGGATTTTGGCTGGGGACCAGTCGACTGCCCTGGGAGCAGTCGACTGGTAGCGGCTGGTGGGTTGGCTGAAAATTTATACGTTGGGGTTGCAACGGTAGATTTTCAGTGGGACCAGTCAACTGCCCTGGGAGCAGTCGACTGGTGGGGAGGGTTTCAGCATTGAGTTTATTTAAAGAGGCTCGGATTTAGCTGAAGACTCTTGACGAATTTGGTCTTGGTTAAAGACCAGATAGTAGTCTTGGTGCTCAAAGATTGTCGAAGTGCTGTGGCGAGGTTTCTCCACCCACAAGGAGCGACAAGGGCTAGCTAGAAGTTATCCGTGGAGTGATCCACCGACGGATTCTTGGATTAGTCACCCATAGGGATGGATACCAAGTAAATCGTTCTTGTTAGCGTTGTTTGTTTTCATTATTATTGTTTCCGCTGCGCAAGTAACAACGTAAGTACAAGAAGAATCAAAGATTTACTATTCACCCCCCCTCTAGCAACCGTACAAGATCCAACAAGTGGTATCAGAGTGAAGGCCCGCTCGTGAATGGAATAACCGCCAAGAAGAGCAAAAGCTTGAGGGAAGAACAAATGGAAGACAAATTTGAGGATGACATCTACACTCCACCGCCCTACGACCATGAAGATTTCGCATATTGGAATGCTAGAGTAGAGACATAGTTCGGAATGGAGTGGAACCTTAGGATTGCCCTTGAAGAGCCCTTCGAAATTCCAAAGGATAAGCACGGGAAGAAGCTTAGGCTTAGATATTGGAATCAAGAGCAACAAGAGCAATCGAAGGCGAACGAGAAGGTAATTAGTGTATTAACTAATATTTTGCCTAACAATATTTTGAGTGGTGTAGGGGCATACCAAAATGCATATGAATTGTGGAATAAAGTGAAAGAAATTCATGAAAAGCCTACACGTGTAGAAGAAGAAGAAGAGCACGAGGAAATGGGCTTAATGGTCCAAGAAGAGGAGAAGGACCAATCGGATGAGGAGAGGAGCTCGACATCTGAAGAGGAGAAAAAGGAAGAAGAGAGTCAGAGGGCATCCACCTCAAGAGAAGAAGAGGAAGCATCAACTTCAAGGATTGAGGGGGAGGAGAGACCCTCATCCATACAAGAGCAAGAAGAAGCTTCAACCTCCACCAAAGCCAAATCGAAGAACCATATCATATGCTTTGGTTGCAACGAAAAGGGACACTACAAAGATAAGTGTCCAAAGGGTAAGAAAAAGGAGGTACACTCTAAACCTATCTCAATCCAATTAAATTCTAACATGAAGTGTAGGATTGGAGAAGCCCAAGCTAAGAAGAAGAAAATTAGATGCTTCACGTGTGATGAGCTAGGGCACTACCACACCAAGTGTCCAAGAAAAGGAAAGCTAAAGAAATTGGGACACTTGAGGATATAGGAGAAGGAGGAAAGAAAGAAGAAAAGAAGCTCACAACAAGGAGGAACTTCAAGGGTAAGGGAGGTAATTCCTAACCCTAAGTTAAAATGTAATTCTAATTTGAGTTTCTCCATGAATATTAAAAATCATGCAAATTAATCATCCATGCATACTAGAAATCATGAAAATTGCTTACTTGTGCACAATTTTGGATTTAGATATAATGATAGGATTAGGGTTAACAAGGTAGATCAAAACCCTAGGAAAAGTATGCATCATGATAAACCTAGGACCTTTGTACCTAAGGATCAAGGCATAAATCCCAAGAAGCGGAGGCATATGCCTAGGAAAGTGGATAGGTCTAGGAATGTCCAAAGTGGACATATGTACACTAAGGTTAGAAACTTGGAAAGGGAAAATCAAGCCTTGAGGGCAAGGCTTGATACATTAGAAAATACCCTAGAATGATTCAAGGTTGGATCTAAGGGTCTAGATATGGTGTTGGGTATTTTAAAACCCAACTATAATAGATCGAGTTTGGGTTACTGATGATGCCCACAATCAGTGTCACGATGAGCCTCAAATTTGAATTTATAAATTGAAAACCCTTAGCTCACAAAACTAATTGTAGTATAGGGGCCTCAAGTCATATTTTACCAAGGAGTTGTTAAGAATGCTTAGTTCAAGCTTGAATTCGTCATTTTATATTTTGGGTTTTCAAGTAAGATGGGGGGTATTTGCGATATGAATGAAATAACAGTTTGAAACAGAATAAACTCAGCTAAGCGAACTAATTTGAATAATGTGGAAACTACACTTAACCTATTTGACAACTGAGCAATTAAATTCAAAATGGTGGAATTGAAATTTAAGAACTAAACTTGAATACAGGGAACTAATTGCAGAATAGTGAAAACTAGAAAAAAGCAAGCTAAAGAAACTTAAATGAAGTGTAGTTTGATACAAATCGAAACAACTTGAAGAAATAAGTGTTTAGAACCAAAATTTTCCGAAATTGAACACCAAATTAGTCCCTTGGTCAGATTTCCCCTTGCCGTCACACAAAAGCTAAGCTAGAAACCCTCTAGCATAAAAACCAGCGAAGAAAAACTCCCTTGATCAGTTTGCAATGGATTGGTGCGTATTGATCTTCCCGATCGGTCACGGGACCGATCAGGACTTCTTCTAATCGGATTGAAGACCGAGCAGAAGCGTCTCTGTCCGATCACAGAGATCGATCAGTATCTGAAATTTATCACGATCTCTCCCTTCTTGATTAGTTGGATTGCGATCGAACTCAGAAACTCTCAGAAGCCTTCAGAGAACCCCTCTATGACGACCCGCATTAACTTCTCTCTTCCTTAAGGCGGGCGCCACATTCACTTAACCTTAACTTTAACTTATTCATAGCCTTAGGTTACAACTACTTGACTTCCCTTAACTTGCTCTGAATTTTTTCCCCTTAAAAAAAACTTTCATTTTATTTGCTTGGCAAGAATTTGACCCCTAGACCTCTTAGTTGTAAACCTAAAGCACTAACCATCTGCCCTACAACACTTTCTTTTCAATGGTACCAGTCGACTGATAGATAGCCAGTCAACTGGTGCATCGAACAGAAGGTTCTGTTCGATATCGCAGTCGACTGGTTCTGAACCAGTCGACTGGCACGCCTGAAAAACCTGCATTTCAGATCTGAAAACCATTTCCAAAGATCCACATATCATATTCTTTCAAGACATACAATGAAACAACTCCAAATCTAAACTCCATACTAGTTTTATAAGGATCTTAACAACTCCAAACGAATCCAATAACTTGAAATTAGGATTTCTACGAAATTTAACAAACTTATCAAAATACATGCAATCTCTACTAACTTTGTACCCAACTTTGACTCCATGTAAAATGTAAATAAGGTGATCATATCCTACCAATTCAAAACATCAACCATGAGTTTCTATAATCAAAATGCCTCTAAGACTTATCCCAAAGATCTCTTCCACGGCTCCGCCGCCACTAAACATCAATGCAAGTCCCGTTCGCCTACATAGCTTATGCTTTTTCTTTACCTTTATCTGCAATAGAAGGAAATGCAACTAATAAGAGAATTGCTTAGTACGTAAATCCTAACTCACAAATCCATGTTATCGATAATAAACATGCTCATTTCAAAGAATGCTTGCTTCAAAATACATGCACTTGTAAATATTTGCACATGGGAACTTTCATACACTTATCATGCTCAATCATGCTTGAAAACATTTACTAGCATCAAAACACTTGCAAACTTAACATGCTCATGATTTCTTTTGAAACTTACTAATGATACATTTTCATACTTTAAAACACTAACTTTTTTGCTCTTTCTCTTTAACATGCTTATGACATAACCATGTCAATATATATAACCAAAAACATGCACTCAAGGAAATTAAAACACTTACATATACTCATATACTTCAAAATAATAATCAACTTTCTCAGGCCTTGACACTGTACCATGGTATCAATGTACCAATGCGCGCATCCCTAATAGGTTTCGGGGTAGCTAGCCACCGCACCCCTATTAGAGCATCTTTATAACTTTCTGTGGCCTCTCTTTTGCCCGGTATATGTCACTTTACAAAAGTAAAATACTTTCTTACTCATAATGCTTGTATTTATCAAGCTAACTTTCTTTTTCATAAATTTTGCACTATAAACCTTTTCGTTTTCTTACTTGGAACTTTCATCGAGCACCTTGCGTACCCTTAACCCAAAACTCATTTTTGGGACTTTTCAAGAACTTGGTCTTTCATGCTTAGATCACACATATAAAATCTACTCCAATTCAAGTTCTATGATTAAAAACATGTATTCTTTAGAAACTTAAATCACACAATAAATAATATTTTCAAAGCATGCACTTAGATCACAAAATCATGGTTCTATAACGAGAAACTACATGCGAAGCTACTTCTATTGCAGGTGAGTGATTTACTTACCCTTTTCTTGAAGAAAACTCACTAAGTATCTCGAAATTCCTAGCGTAGGGTTCTTTTCCTCTTCCTTTGCAAGAAAACTCCACTTCTTGGCCCAAGGGAAGAAGCCCTAGGTTTTCTACTTCAAGAGGAAGAAGAAGGAGGAGAAAACTCTCCTTTTCTTCCCTATTTTTCGCAGTCTCCCAAACTGCTCGCGCGGCCTCCTCGAACCCTAAAAGGGGTCTTAACCCAACTTAAGTGGAAGATGAAACACCTCTTCATGAAAAGGGCTTACTTAGCTATAACATTATTTCGCTTCATCCTTTTCTGTGCTTGATACCCTTGCCCAGCTGGTTACATCAACTCCTTTAAGGGCTTGCTTTGCCCTGTGGTCGCGAGATCAAACCCTTCCGACGCCATTTTTTTTTTCTTTTTTATTTTAATTCGGAAAAATGCTAGAAAAATTCTGAAAATTCCCAAATAATACTTGAAAATTATTGGATGTTACAATCCTCCCTACCTTATAAAAATTTCGTCCTCGAACTTAGAACAGCTCTGGATACCTTTGCCTCATGCTATCTTCTGATTCCCAGGTTGCCTCTTCATACTTCTGATTCAGCCATAAGACTTTTACTAATGGTACCACTTTGTTCCTCAGCTTCTTATCTGCTCGATCTATTATCTGAATAGGTCGACTTTCATAACTGAGATCTTCTTGCACTTGTACCATCTGTGGCTCAATCACTTAGTTGGCATCTGGGATATGCTTCTTTAGCATTGAGACATGGAACACATTGTGTATTGCAGACATATCTGGAGGTAGCTCCAACTCATAAGCTACTTTGCCAACTATTTTCGTCACTAGGTAGGGTCCTATGTATCGAGGACATAGCTTGCCTTTCTTGCCATATCTCATTACACCCTTCATAGGAGCTACTTTGAGGAAAACTGTGTCCCCTACTTCATACTCTAATGGTCTACGGCGTACATCGCCATAACTCTTCTGCGTACTCTAAGCAGCTTCTATTCTCTGGCGAATACTCTTTATAGCTTCTGTGGTATCATCTATAAGGTCAGTCTGAGACCCCATTTCATTCTTCTCACTACCTTCATACCAATAGAGGGGAGATCTACACCTCCTGCCATAAAGAGCTTCGTAGGGTGTCATACCAATAGTGGCTTGGTAACTGTTGTTGTAGGCAAACTCAGCTAAACACAAATACTTGCACCAACTGCCCTTGAAGTCTAATGCACAAGCTCTGAGCATATCTTCTAGAATTTGATTCACTCTCTCTGTCTGTCCATCAGTCTGGGGATGGAAAGCTGTGCTGAATTTCAGTTTGGTGCCAAATGCTGTCTGTATGCACTCCCAAAAGTGTGATGTGAAACACCCATCCCTATCAGAGATAATGGTCTTTGGGACTCCGTGTAGTCGGATCACTTCTTGCACATATAACTGGGCTAACATTTCAATCGTGTAAGACACTCTGATTGCCAAGAAGTGGGCAGACTTGATCAATCTGTCTACTATCACCCAAATAGCGTCATAGCCATTAGTTGTCTTTGGTAGACCAACTATGAAATCCATGGCTATGTCTTCCCATTTCCACTCTGGAATCTGAATGGGTTGTAGGACACCTCCCGGTCTCTGGTGTTCTGCTTTAACTCTCTGACATGTCAGGCATGTGCTGACATACATAGCTATGTCTCTATTCATCCCTGACCACCAAAATCTTCTTTTCAAATCCTGGTACATCTTAGTGGAACCAGGATGCATTGAGTAGGGAGTTCCATGGGCTTCTTCAAAAATCATCTTTCTCAGCTCTTCATGATTGGGGACACATAAACGGTCACCATAGTAGAGTATCCCACTATCAGATACTCTAAACTCTTTACTCTCTCCTTCTTGCATCTCCTGCTTGATCCTTTGGATATCAGAATCCTCAGTTTGCTCTTTCTGTATTTCTTCAAGCAAAGTTGACTCTAGTGACAATAGAGCTAGCTGCCCATCAATAATCTCCACTCCATAATCTACTATCTCCTTCTGTAATGGTGGTGCCAATGATGATAAGGACATCAAAGTGGCACAAGTCTTTCTACTCAGTGCATCTACTACTCTATTTGCCTTACCAGGGTGGTAAAGAATCTCACAGTCATAGTCCTTCACTAACTCGAGCCACCTTCGCTGTCTCATATTGAGGTCTTTCTGAGTGAAGAAATATTTCAGACTCTGGTGATCTGTATAAATCTTACACTGCACTCCATACAAGTAATGCCTCCATATCATTAGAGCAAAGACTACAGCTGCCAACTCCAAATCATGAGTGGGGTAATTCTTTTCATAGTCCTTGAGTTGCCTGGAAGCATAAGCTATGACTTTGCCTTCTTGCATAAGGACTGCTACAAGTCCTAGCTTTGATGCATCACTGTATATATCAAAGCTCTTATCACCTTCGGGTACTGTAAGAATATGAGCGCTTGTCAGTCTCTTCTTCAACTCAAGAAAACTCTGCTCACAGTCTTCAGTCCTACTCATACT
>JAGFNQ010000731.1:174154-334453 GCA_024364735.1 Boesenbergia rotunda | reverse complement strand
CTAAAACGCAAGATAGAAGCCGACGCAAAAGCTACTCAAACTCTTCAATGCGGAATGACGAAAGAAGCTGAATCGCATGGGCCCCTTCAACAGTGCGAAGGAGCTCTGGGCAAAATTGATCGAGCTGCAACAGGAACGTCAGATACCAGGATCAGCAAAAGGATCTGCTCCTGAACAAGTTGTACACCATCAAGATGGCCGACAACGAATCAGCAGCCCAGCTTCACGCACGAATCCAAGAGTTGATGAACGGTCTCCACACAATAAGTCACAAGGTTGAAAACCGTGACTTAATAAGGTATGCCTTAAACGTTTTCCCTAGAAACACCTTGTGGGCATCTATGGTAGATGCATACAAGGTCTCTAGGGATCTTTCCAAAATAAAATTAAACGAGTTGTTTTCCGAACTTGAACTGCACGAACAAACTAACACCAATGTGGTCGAGAAAGGTATTGCTTTTCTTGCAGGCAAGACTGGAAGGACAACAAAGAAGAAGTCTGAACTTGAACCCGAGTCTAACTCAGACTCAGATTCAGAAGAAGAAGAAGGAGAACAAACTAAGCTGGTCCGACTCGCTCGAAGCTACTACAAGGAGCTAAAGAACCGAACCAACAAACGGAAAACCGGCCGAAGAAAGGACAAACCAACTGAACCCACAAATAAGCCCAATGTAACCAGCTACGAGTACAAGAAAAAGGGCCACTACAAGTCAGAGTGCCCTAACCTAAAGGAGACTAAAAAGATGAGAAGAAAGAAGGCGCTGCAAGCAACCTGGGACGAATCTTCCTCAGAATAAGAAGAAGAGGCACCCCAGTCCAACCTCCTAGCTCTGACCGCCTCAGATAAAGTTGAGACTGAGTCAGAAACAGAACAAGAGGACGTCGAGCTGACCTTCACAGAAGACGGAGAAATTAAGGTAATCGGTTTTAATAGATGTCAGTTAATTGAATTAATTTCGTTTCTTTCTCGAGATTTGGCAAAATCCAAACTCCGAGTCGAATCCCTCCGACAAGAAGTAAAACTCCTGAAAGATGGAGTTGACTCTAAACCCTTAACCGAGAAGGTTCAGGAAGGAACTCCTACTCAAGTTGAAAAACTTGATAAGGAGAACTCCTCCCTGAAAACTCAGGTTAAGGATCTTAGATCAGCATTAGAACGATTTACATCTGGTTCCAAGGGTCTTGACATGATCCTTGGAAAACAGAAATCAGTTCTAAATCGATCCGGATTGGGCTATAGAACCAAATCTCGACAAAGATCATACTTTGCTGTACTAAATCAGTCCAGAGGTAAAATTCAGGCATGGGTACCTAAACTATACCTGAACAAACTGACTGGATCAAATCAGTATTGGATCCCCAAGGACAAGATTCACATCTTGCCCAACCATCACCGTGACTTTAGTCCAGGCGGAGCCAAACTGAAAACTATTTTCATTATTAGATAACCTTGTTATTCTTGATTTAAATTGCTTGATTGATTGGTTATTTAATTTCTGCAATATACCATGCTTAGACTTAGGCTAGCTTAAGGACTAAACAAACTTAGCTGAAATTTGACAACATAGTATTGGGTGGAGGTGAGATGATAGTACGTTAGGGAAGCTAATTTGGCGGAACTAGCCGAAGCTACCGATCCAAGACCCAAACTAGTTAGACCAGAAATTTTTCAAAAATTTTTGAAAATGAAATTTCATTAAAAGGCTTTGTCTAGGAAAGGGTGGATGATCCCATAAGACTATGGCCAAAGAAGGCCTTGTGCCTCGCCAAGACCTGGAAGCTAATTTTTGAAATTCAAATTCAAATTATTTTTTGTCAAATTCGAATCTAACATAAAATTTTAGTTATTTATAGATTTGAACATCACTTCAAAAATTTCAAAATTAATTAAGTTTTCAAAATTTAATTGTTTTCAAAATTAATCAAAATTTTCAAAAATAACATTAAAACCTGTCTCACAAAACCCATAAGGCTAACGTGATTGAAAACTCTAGATTGGGTGAGACAGTAAAATTAAAACTCAATTATGATTCCTTTAATACATGTGTTGTAGTTAAATCCTAATCTTAACCCACGATCAAAATAGTCAAACTATGGTCAAAGAAGTCAAACTATAGTCAAAGCAGTCAAACCTCGGACAATGTAGACAAACCTTGGTCAAAACACTTAAATTAGGTCAAATCAGGTCAAAATCAATCCTTTAGGGACAAAACAGCCCATAGGGCGCCCAATTGATTTAGGGCGCCCCGAGGTGGTCAAAAGCTGCCAAAAGGCAGCTACAGAAGCACGGAAGGCGCCCTCGTCATGAAGGGCGCCCTCCCACAGGCCTGTAATCACAGAAAGCTGCCAAAAGGCAGCGGCAGGCCCGGTCAAGGCGCCCTCGTCAGGCAGGGCGCCTACCCACAGTCCTTCAACGGCAGAAAGCTGCCAAAAGCGACGTGCAGGCCTGGGCGGGGCGCCCTCCCCATGCAGGGCGCCCTCAACAGACAGGGCGCCCTTCCGATAAAGGGCGCCGAAATCTGCCTATAAAAGGGATCCCATTCCCCTTCTCCTCTTCACACCCAAACCACTCCTCCTTAACTCTCTATCTTCCAAGAGATCTAGCAACACTCTCAAGCTCTCATCCTCAACGATGCCTCCCCGAGCAACCCGGTATAAATTTTAATTAAGTTAATTTCTTTTTAAGTTTTTCATTAAATGCATACTTTCTTTAAGTGTACATTCTTTCTCTTAGAAGACGCCGGCCAAACCAGGCAGAACCCGGTACCCAACCTAGTCCTGACCCTAGGTTTCCAAATTTAGACTTATGTAATAAGTTCGCTCGCACCACCTATAAACCTATCAAAACAAGTTACTTGAACAGACAATTTTTCACTCAATCCTGTCCATTAGCAATGAACACCATAAACTTCTACCAACTCGACAATCTTGTATTCTGCACTCACCCGATCAATACTTCCTTATGTGCAGAATTTTACAATAACATAATTAGACAGGATAATCTCATGTTCTCCACCACTGTTCAAGGAATCCCCCTAACTATCACACCAACTTTACTCAACCGATTTCTAGGACTACGACTCTCGCAGTCCACCTTCTGTTGTTACCCTCCCAGGGAGCTTCCCTTTGATGCTCCCTACTCTGAGATCACCTTAGATACATTGCACTCATATTTCTTTAGGCGACCCGTGGCCAGACGATTTTAGTCTGTCGAATTAGATGTACAGGACTACGCTCTATATAGGGTCATAGTCCGATGTATCCTACCATTATCCACCAGGGACGTCACCACTGTGCGACCATTCCACGCCTTTCTTCTGTACGCCATGATTCACCAGCTTGACATCGATATAGGACTTCACATTTTTCAGACTATCCTACACGCCTCCAGTGTTACCACACAAGGGCAGGTACGCACACCTTACTGCCACATCATCACGTCCATATTACATCACCACAGTAGAAACATTACCGAGGGAGAGATGGCCGCCTTGACTGATTACGATGAAATAGGCTATAGAAACTTTGCCCTAGCTGGTATAGAGGTGTCCGGTACCGGGGTCCTGTCCTGGAGACGTCAGAGAGCAGCTCCCCCGATTGATTTAGACGAGGAGGTTGAGGTCAACATAGGGGATCTGGCGGCAGCAGCCCGAGCACACATCGACGAGCCCGCTCCACCGACACTCTACCAGAGAGTGACACACTTAGAGACACAGGTTCAGAGTCTCCGAGAGGAGGTCGAAGCCTAACACATAGAGCAGATGGATGCCCGTCGTACCGATCGAGAAGTGGATAATGCACGCTTCGCTGAGATGATGGCACGATTCGATTCATGGCATTCTGGTCCTTCCGATCCCTCATTCTAGATTCACTTAGTATTGTACCAGTACCTATTTGACTACCCCTACTCAATAGGGTTGACTTGTGTTTGACTATATAACTGTGTTGACTATTCTATATTGACTATCTTATGGTTTCTTGTCTATTCAGCAGTTAGGATTGTGCTCGGTAGAATAGATTAATTTTTTTTTGAGTTAAAATTTTTTTCTAAAAATAGAATTTGAAAAACTGCTTTACTTAATTTCAAAATCAGTTTTCATTTTCGACTTAGTTTTATTTTTTTTAATAAAAAACTACCCCCTTACAAAACTAAGGCTTTTTCGAAAATGGACTTAGCCTAGGCCCTAACCCTAGAACTGCATGCACCTATAGACTTAGAAGCCAGCATCTCACAAACACCTTAGGATACTTTTGAATGATAACTTAGAAAGGGTTGAGATGCTTAGGTCTTTGCCTTAATTCAAGATGCTTTAAGTCAGTGCATCTGCAGTAATTGGTGCACTAAATACAACTTGCATAGCAATCAAGTTAAGTGTCAAGCTTAGAAAATCTAACTTGAACAGAAGCACTTAACTTGACTAACCATAGCGAAAACTGCTGTTTCTAACAGTTAGTAAGTAGCTAATTGGGTTAGACAGGTCCCTACAGAGAAAATTGACTGAGGTAATTTATGTCTAAATTAGAAATTGATTCAGTACAGCAAAATCTTACTTATTTCTTTTATGCAATCTTATTTTTGCTATACTTATCTGTTTTGATATATGACAAAGGGAGAGAGATAGAAAAAGAGAGAGTAAATTTTTTCTCATTATTCAAAAAGTTTTAATTCTACTCATTCAAAATGTTTGAAAAACAATCTTTTACTTAAGCTATTCTTAAAGCTTTCAAAATTTTAAATTTTTTCTCATTATTCAAAAAGTTTTAATTCTACTCATACAAAAAGTTTGAAAAACAATCTTTTACTTAAGCTATTCTTAAAGCTTTCAAAATTTTTATTTAAAGCTTTCAAATTTTTTATTTAAAGCTTTCAAAATTTTTATTTAAAGCTTTCAAAATTTTTACTTAAATCTTTCAAAATTTTTATTTAAAGCTTTCAAAATTTTTACTTAAAGCTTTCAAAATTTTACTTAAAGCTTTCAAAATTTTTACTCAAGCTTTCAAAATTTTGCCAAGTACTCTAACTTTTCAAATTTTTTTAAGCATGTCAAAATTTTTAGAAGTACTTTAAAGCTTATGTTTGATGTAACAAAGTATTTAGGTTTTTCAAAGTTATTAAGTACTTAAAGTTTTCCAAATGCACTTCATTAAGTACTTATAATTTTCCGAATATATGTTATTAAGCACGTAAGTTTTCAAAATCTACTAAGGTATTTCAATGCCTACAAAGTACTTGAGCTAACACTTTCAAATTTGTTAAGTACTCTAATCATGCTTGTAAAGTTGTTGAAAGATTTCTAAGTACCTAAAACTCAAGTTTTTTTAACCCCACGAATTTTTGAAAAATCTAGGGGGAGATTCCTTCCAGAGGGAGGGAACAAAATTAACCTTTTTCATGTTTGATTAAACTTAACTTTTTGAACTAGGGTTGCCATAAATCAAAAAGGGGGAGATTGTTGGTGCAGAATGCACCTAAGTCAAACCTGTGTTTTGATAATGGCAACATAAGTCAAAAGTTAAGTCTTACTTGTTTTCTAACAAGTCACTCTAGTGTGCAGGAAAAGCCCTAGCGAAGGACTGCTAGGCACTGGCGAAGGAATGCCAGGGTAAAAAGACCTAGCGAAGGACTGCTAGGCACTGGCGAAGGAATGCCAGGGTCAAAAGACCTAGCGAAGGGCTGCTAGGCGCCAGACGAAGGATAGCCTGGGATTGAAGCCCTAGCGAAGGAATGCTAGGCACCGAGCGAAGGGCTGCTCGGCATCCAAGACCTGACAAAGGACCGTCAGGCAAAAGTCCAACCAGAGGAACAGTTGGCATCAGGTAAATTCTCCCGAGAGGAGTAGGTGAGGACGCGTTCCCCGTCGAGGGAACAGTAGGCGTCGGTTCGACCTAGGGCTCCATTTTGGAGACCAAAGTCAGAACCAAGACAGCTAAGGCTGTATAAATTAATGCTTTATTTTGTTTTCGGACTAACCCTGGATGCAGGACCAAAGGAACGTGTGTCTGAAGCTCAGAGAGCCTCAAAGGAGTGAGGCAGCAGCTGAGTAGGGCGCCCTGAGTGTCTAGGGCGCCTCCAAGGTGAACAAGAAACAAGTAAGGCAAAAAGGAGTTCGGCTAACCACTGACTGAGGCGCCCTCTGCATCCAGGGCGCCCTCAGCAGCCAGGGCGCCCTGAGCGCCCAGGGCGTCCTCAGGTGCCAAGGCACTTCGCGCCTATGCCAGCGAGGCCGATCAACTCTATCCAGCCAAGAAGACCACGTCAACCAAGGCGCCCTCAGCGACCAGGGCGCCCCAGAGGTCAAACCTCATCCCTATTCAGGTGGGATAAAGCTTGACCGAGCGAAGTGTGGATCGGCTGACACGTGGCAGGGCGCCCCCGACGTCCAGGGCGCCCTAGGTGCTATAAATAGCACCCCTCGACCCCAAGCTTGACAATCACTTCGACACAACGCTTCTACGCTCTTCCGCTCTCGCTCCTTGCTCCCGAAACCTCCCAACTCGAGCCGATGAGGTCCTGCTGCTCCGAAAAAGTCAACCTTCATCAGACGTCGGTAAAAAGAAGAGCTTTCTTTTCATTAAAGTTTACTATACCGTATTTGTAAATCAATATTTGTAAACTTGCTTTGCGCCTATATAGAATTGCCCAAAGTAAACGGTCAACGACCGTGGGCCTTGGAGTAGGAGTCGACACAGGCTCCGAACCAAGTAAAAACTACTGTGTCTCTGTGTTATTTTTATTTCCGCTGTGCACTTGCTCTTAATTTTTCGAAAAAGAACGAATTCCGATATTCACCCCTCTATCGGTGTTCTCGATCCAACACATGAAACTCTTACTTAATCATATTGACACACACATCAAAACCATAATCTTCCCGATCAAACTTGGGCCGATTGCCCTAACAATCTCCCTCTTTTTGATGTGTGGCAACATGTTTAAGTTAGGTGCAGAACCAACAACAACACTTGAAAATTAAAGACATAGTAAGCAGCATATGTTAGTAGGAGCCCTAGAGCCAATTATGTGATGATTGACTAGGAACTTTTTGTATCATATTCTATCATTAATAAAGGCATGTTTGGTTATTATACTTACTTTGTATTTGTTCAAATAACTAAGTATAATAATGTCCTTGGGTAGTAGGTTCTTATCTGCATTATATCGATTGGTTGAATCGATAGTGAGATAATGTAGAGAACACTACACTAAACCATTCCTAGTCAAGTATTAATATTCAAGGACAATATTAATGCATGGAGATTAGCATGTAGGTCAACTGATGACTTGAGCTCACAAGTCATGGCTATATGAGATCAAGTTGACACATGGGTATACATTGGAGAATGTGTACTGAATTGATCTGCCATGAGAATGTTTCATAGATTGTCATATGAGTGTCATAAACTTTCTCATGTGACCATTAGTATGAATAGTCCTTAGACCTGAAGTCACTACGATTCCCTACATAAGGAGATATGTACTTTGGTATCGTCAAACATCACCCGTAACAGGGTAGACTTTAAAGGCGGTCACTCGGTATGTAATGAATTATGCGGAGGGATGTGAGTGATGTAGATGGGATCTATCCCTCCCTTATGACGGGAGTGATATCTGTGGGCCCCTTGATCGAGTAGGACTACTAAAACGCAAGGCCATGCTCAAATGAGTTAATATGAGATATTGAGCTCATTTATTTGAGTGAGTCTACTCGGGGATCAAGAAACACAAGATTGACTGAGGATGACACGGTCTATGCCTCATTGGTCAATCTAGATATCAAGGATAGAAGGACAAAATCATACATTATCATAGTCACGGTGGTTTAGTCGGATCTCGACTTTTCTTGTTACTTGGGTAGCAATGATGCATTGCTAGATGCCGCTCATTGCTTATGTGTCTAAAGCGTTTAGGCACATTGCCAATGTTACGAGAACCTATTGGGTCACACACTAAGGACACGATGCTTCGGAGATTAATTGATCTTGGTTTGACTAAGATTTGATTCGAATTGGATTAATTGAGTTAGACTCAAGTGAATCCAATTAGATTATGGGATTGAGTCTAATTTGAGTTAGACTCATCTAGATTAGACTCAATCACTTAATTATGGATAATATTCATTAAAGGGTTTAATAAATATTATTTAAGAGGAAGGCTAATAGACATTCTATTCATTAGATGAATAGAATATTAAGAGTCTCAAGGAATACCAAGAGGCTTGGTATTCATTGGATTTTATTAGCATTAAGATGAGAGGAGCTCAAGGGACAAAGACCCTTGCTATTCATTAGATGAGTATAAATACTCCCCTTTGTCAAAGGCTAGAGGGTGCATCTCTCTTTCTCTTCTTTCTTCCTCCTTGTCCATAACTCCCTAGTGGAGGTTCTTGTGCTTTGTGAACCATCCCAAGTTGCTAGAACAACTAAGGTGTAAGAGGTTCTTGTCCATAACTCCCTAGTAGATCATGTTCGTGTGGATACGCATAGAGGCACAGACACTTGAACGTGTAAGAGATCCGGCGAACCAAAGGACTAGCGGGATAAGCGAAGGGCACGCGACAAAGGTATTCCTATAAGATAGGAATTGTAGATCACTTTGTATGAGTTTTTCTTTCACATGGATCGCTCGAGGGATCTTATTTCTGCTGCGATTTTAAATATTTTTACCTATAGATCCCAACAGCATAAACATGCATTCTCCCCATTAACCTATGCCCTCCACATAATTTTCAATTTTCCATAATCACAAGTTAAGTTAAACACTAACTCCACAAGTTAAGTTAAAACCTAACTCAAAACCACAAGTTCTCCCCCTTTGACACAATCAAAAAGATTACCTCAAGCACCCCTAACCTTAATATCAATGAGAACACCTTTCTATTTCTGAAAACTCCTAGAAATCAAAAAACAACAGTATCAATCGACTGACCCAGCACCAGTCGACTGGTGCCTGCAATTCTCAAACCTACAGAAAGATCAGTCGACTGACCCAGGGCCAGTCGACTGCTGTATTAAATATCCTAGTTTCTGATGTAAACTAGATCAGTCGACTGCCTCTGCAACAGTCAACTAATACCCTACATTTTCAGTATTTCAGACCTAGTTTCAGAAATGCATAACTAATTTTACAAATTTTCAAAAATTACAAAATTTCGTGGAGAAATTTGTGATACCCATGTCTACTTGGAAAAAATATATTTAAAATTAAATCTATCACCAATCCCAAGATTGACATAAAACTCAAAAACTATCTAAATGGTTCAATTTAACATTGACCTAAAGTTCTAGTTTCGATCTCTCCTCGATGTTTCTTCTTATCCTCATCCTTAATGCATCCTTAGCATCGATTTGTATGACATTCACACATTGAAAAACAATTTTCATGCAATATAGCTCTATTTCCATGTTTTTGCTTGATCCCTTTGTTGGATCGAGAAAATGATAGAGGGGGGGGGTGAATATCGTTAAAACTTTTTGGATAAATTAAAGAGCAAGTACGCAACGGAAATAATTTAATGCATGCAAGAACATAAGGATTTTTACTTGGTTCGGAGTCGTGGTCGACTCCTACTCCAAGGCCCACGGTCCTTGACCGTTTACTTTGGGCAATACTATAATCACGCAAAAACAGGTTTACAAGTTGAGTACAGAAATATTGCAGAAAATGAAACTAGTTACACTTTTCGTTACCAACGCCTGATGTGGATCGTATTTCGGAGTAGAGGGTCGTCGTCGGCGCTGGAATCTCGAAGTTGGAGTCGGGGCGTAGCGCTTGAACGAAAAGCTTTGGAGTGTTAGAAAACTGTGTTGTTGAAGCCTTGGGGTCGAGCCCCTTTTATAGTGCTCTAACGGGCGCCTGATGGGTTGGGGGCGCCTGACACGTGCCCTTCGATCTGATAATCCTTATCCACGGGCTCGGTCAGCGCTTATCCTCCCCACTTGGGCGCCTGAGCTGATGGGAGCGCCCGTGACATCACGGGCGCCTGATCCAGCTTGGTTCAGTGGCTTCGCGGCTATGTTTTTGATTTTGCCTTCACTCTTGGGCGCCCGTATCCTTACGGGCGCCTGAGCCCATTCAGGCGCTTGACTCCATTCGGGCGCCTAATCCCAGTGAAGAACCTTCACTTGCAGCGATCAGTCCTTCGACTCTACAACTAAGGTTAGTCCCAAAAACATAATAAGTAATAACTACAGCCGTAGCTGTCTTGGTTCTGACTTCGGGTCTCCCAAATGGAACCCTAGGTCGAACCGACACCTACTGCTCCCTCGACGGAGAACGCGTCCTCACCTACTCCTCTCAGGAGAGTTTACCATTTGCCAACCGGCTCCTCTGGTTGGACTTTTGCCCGATCCACCTGACCAGGTCTTCGTGCCCAACTTCCGGTCAGGTCTTCGGTGCCCAGCCCCTTGCCAGGACTTCGTGCCCAGTCCTCGACCAGGACTTCTTTGCCCGACTTCCGGTCAGGTCTTCTTGCCCAGTCCTTGACCAGGACTTCTTTGCCCAATCCTTTGCCAGGACTTCTTGCCTAGTGTACCTAGGACTTCTTCCTGCACACTCAGTGAACAAAATTAGAACACAATAACATCTTAACTTCTGAACCCTTTGCCATTATTAAAACCCAGGTTTGACTTAGGTGCTGCCTGCACCAACAATCTCCCCCTTTTTGATTTATGGCAACCGGTTCAAAAAGTTAAGTTAAACAAAAGTAGGTAAAGTACCAGATTTAATTTCCTCCCCCTGAAAGAAATCTCCCCCTGAGTTTTTCAAAAAATTCATGGGGGTTTTTGAAAAAGATTCTAAGTCTCTGTTTCTACAATTGAAAAGTTTTTCAGGTTTTCAATACTTAGAAAATTTTCAATTCGGGATCTTTTTAAGTAAGCAAAATTTTCAAAATATTTTGAGTTGGGTACTTTAGAAAATTTTTCAAGAGATTTAGCTTTAGCACTTAGAAAATTTTCAAGAGAATTTTGAAGTTAACACTTAGAAAATTTTCGACCAAAAAATTTTTTAGAGTAGGTACTTAAAATAATTTTGAAAATAATTTTGAGTTATGTACTTAAAATAATTTCGAAAATAATTTTGAGTTAAGTACTTAAAATAATTTTGAAAACAATTTTGAGTTAAAACACTTTTGAGTTTGTACTTTAGAAAATTTTCTAAACTGATTTTGAAGTCTTAACACTTAGAAAATTTTCAAGCATTTGTAATACTTAGAAAAAAAATTTCAAACAAAATTTTGAATTTTATAACACTTAAAATTTTTTTCCAAAGTGATTTTGAATTACATTACTTTTTGAAAATGGAGATAAAAAGTTTGAAAAAAATCTTCAAGATAACAAGTTTGAAAAAAAAATTTAAGATAAAAAGTTTGAAATTTTTTTTTAAAACCTTCTTTTCTCTCCTTTCCAATCTCTCCCCCTTTGCCATATATCCAAAAAAAATATAGCAAAAAAATTGAGTAATAAAAGTAAGGTGCTGTACTGAACCAATTCTAAGTATAAACTGGACCAAATCAATTTAAATTTTCTCTTTCGGGTCCTATCTAACCCAATCAGCTACTTATACTAATTGTTATAAACAGTAGCTTTCGCTAGGGTTAGTCAAGTTTTTTTTTTATGAGAAGACTGGCAAAACATTATCAAATCTCCTTTTTAAGCCAAAACCAATAGGCATAAGGCTTCCATCTAGAGCAGCCATTTTTCCAATCATTGAAAGCATTACTTCAGTATCCTTCATTACTCTGTAGAGCCGCAAAGACGGACTTAAAATATGAGAGAGAGCAGTTGTTTCATTGTAATGGATAGCCTATTTTCCGGTCTTGCCATATTCCTGCATTTAAAGAATCGAATATATCAAGGCATATTGAAAATATAAGTAATCTGAAATCCATGACCAAAGAATGTCTGATTCTCAGAAAATAACATCATCTGTTATCAAACTATTTGAAAACCAGAAATTAGGGTTAGTCAAGTTAAGTGATCTAATTAAGTTAGATTTTCTAAGCTTGACACTTAACCTGATTACTATTTAATTAGTATTTATTGCCCCAATTACTGTAGATGCACTGACTTAAAGCATCTTGAATCAAGGCATAGACCTAAGCATCTCAACCCAGTCTAGGTTATCAATCAAAAGTACCCTAAGGTGCTTGTGAGATGCTGACCTCTAAATTTATAGGTGCATGCAGTTCTAGGGTTAGGGCCTAAGCTAAGTCCATTTGCGAAAAAGCTCTAGTTTTGAAGGGGGTAAGTTTTGAAAAAAAACTAAGTCGGAAACTCATTTTAAAAATAACAAATGATTTTTCAAATGAAATAAAAAATAAAACAGTTTTTGAAAATAAACATAAGTAGAGCAGTCCTATTCTACCAAGCATAACCCTAACTGCTTTCTTGGTGAGCTGAACTCAGACTCAGGTAAGGGTTTGGTGAAGATATCAGCTAAGTTAGATTTTGAGTCTACATGTTTAAGGACTATCTCACCCCTGGCTACATGATCTCTTACGAAGTGGTGTTTAACTTCTATATATTTAGTTCTAGAGTGTTGGATTGGGTTCTTAGTTAGATTAATTGAACTTATGTTATCAATGTAGACTTGGGTTTGGGTGTAATCAAGCTGGAAGTTCTTAAGAGTGTGCATCATCCATAAGAGTTGTGCTACACACTCTCCTAAAGCAACATACTTAGCTTCGGTTGTGGATAAAGCTACGTAGTGTTGCTTTCTACTGTACCAACTGACTAGACTATTTCCTAAAAGTTGGCAGCTTCCACTTGTACTCTTTCTATCTAGTTTGCATCCAGCATAGTCAGAATCAGAGTATTCTGACAGGTCAAAAGTTGAGGTCCTAGGATGCCAAATCCCTACATTTAGGATGCCCTTAATGTGTCTAAGTATTCTTTTTAGGGCTGCTAAGTGTGTTTCCTTAGAATAGGTTTGGTATCTAACACACATTCCTACAACGAAAAGGATATTAGGTCTGCTGGCTGTAAGGTAAAGTAGACTACCAATCATACTTCGATATAGTTTAAGGTCTACAGGTATCAGGGTCACTATCTATTTTTACATTTGTGATCATAGGGGTACTTATGCTTTTGAAATTATCCATTTTAAATTTCTTTATTAACTTCTTAGTATATTTGGATTGATGGACATAATTTCCATCCCTAGTTTGCTTAATTTGTAATCCTAAAAGGAAGTTAAGCTCACCAACTAAGCTCATTTCGAATTCGTTTTCCATTATTTTTACAAATTCTTTTAAGAAATTTGAGTTGGTGGATCCAAAAATTATATCGTCAACATAGATTTAGGCAATAAAGATGTCTTTTTCTAAGGTCTTAACAAAAAGAGTTGAATCAATTTGTCTTTGGTTAAATTCCTTAGAAATAAGGTATGTTGATAGGCGTTCATACCATACCCTAGGTGCTTGTTTTAGTCCATAAAGTGCCTTATTAAGCTTGTAAACATGGTCAGGTTTTTCTAAGTCCTCAAAACCTGGGGGTTGTCCTACATAGACTTCTTCTTTGATGAACCCATTTAGAAATGCTGACTTAACATCCATTTGGTAAAGTTTAAATCCTTTATGGGTTGCAAAGGCTAGCAGCATCCTAATAGACTCAAGTCTGGCTACTGGGGCATAGGTTTCATCATAATCTAGCCCTTCGACTTGACTGAACCCTTTAGCTACTAAGCGGGCTTTATTTCAAACTATTTTCCCTTGGTCATTTAGCTTATTCCTAAATACCCACTTAGTATCAATAATGGATTTGCCCTCAGGTTTAGGTACTAGTTCCCAGACTTGGTTCATCTCAAACTGGGCTAACTCTTCTTGCATTGCTATGATCCAATTAGGATCAAGTAAGGCTTCCTCTATAGTCTTAGGTTCAATTTTCAAAATCAGTGCGATTTGACTAAGATTTCTATAGGAAGACCTAGTTCTGACTCCTAAGGTTGGATCACCCACAATTTGATCAGTTGGGTGACTGAGTCTGGGTTTCTTGGTTTTTCTAGTACTTGGTTTAGCCTCAGGTCCGGCTAGACGGTTCGGTTCAATATTTGGTTCAATTACTTGGGTTGGTTCAATTATTGGTTCAATTGACTCAGTAGTTGGTTCAATAGTCAGTTCATTTAGAGGTTCAACTAGTGGTTCAATTGATGGTTCACAAATTTGTTCATTATCTTCATGATCAATATTTGATGAATTTAGATTTGGATTATCAGATTTTGAATTAGTTTCTTCATCAAATATTAGATTGGTTGTTTCTTCAATTTTGTTAGTTTGTTTATTGTAGACCCTGTAGGCCCTACTTGTTATTGAATATCCTAAGAAGACCCCTGGGGTTGACTTAGACTGGAATTTACCTAGGTAGTCTTTGGTGTTTAGGATATGGACTTTGCACCCAAAGACCCTTAGGTAATGTAGGTTTGGAAGTCTATGGTAGTATAATTCATAGGGAGTTTTATTATGTTGTTTGTTAATTAGGACCCTATTTTGGATATAGCAAGCCGTACTAATTGCTTCTGCCCAAAATTGGTTAGCTAGGTTGAATTCATTGAGCATAGTCCTAGCGACTTCCTATAGGGTTCTATTTTTCCGTTCGACTATCCCATTTTACTGGGGGGTTCTAGGACACGAAAATTCATGTATATACCCGTTTATTCTACAGAATTCCTCAAATCTTTGATTCTCAAACTCTCCCCCGTGATCACTCCTATGTCTTTTGATTTTGGTATCATTTTGATTTTCAATTAACTTACAAAAATCAATAAATAGATTTAGGGTTTCATCCTTAGTCTTTAGGAACCTTACCCAAGTAAACCTAGAGTAATCATCTATAATTACTAAGCAGTACCGGTTTTCGCTTAGTGACTTGGCTCCATGTGAATCAAATAGGTCGAGGTGCAGGAGCTCAAGCGTAGTTTGAGTTAGATCTGATTGAATTTGTTTGTGATTAGACCTGGTTTGTTTACCTTGGTTGTATGATTCACATATCAAGTTTTCATGGTTCTTAATTTTTGTTATTCCCTTAATTAGACCAAGTTGGGTGATTTTTGAAATTAATCTTAGATTAGTGTGACCTAATCACCTATGCCAGAGGTTTGATTCTTCTAACTGAGTTAAGAAGCATTTAGGTACTAAGGCTAGGTTTATAGTGTAAACATTATTTTTCCTAGTGCCCTTAAGCATGACTTCTGAGTCTTGCAGATTTCTAATTAGGCAGTCAGAGTAGGTAAAGGTAACTACATAGCCAGTATCACATAATTGACTTATACTAAGCAAGTTAAACTTAAAGTTCTCAACCAAGAGTACCTTTTTAATTACAGAATTAGATTTTGAGTTCAATGTTACCTGACCCAATGACTTTGAGTGTAGCATTGTTGCCAAATGCTGTTCTTGAACTTGAGTTTGGTGAATTTCAATTTATCCTCAGTCATGTGTCTGGAGCATCCGCTATCCAACATCCATTGGTCCAAATCTTTATGTTCCTACACATAAAGAATTTGTTGATTTAGATCTAATTAGAATTAAGGATAGCTTAAATTGATTTTCACAACCTAGTATGTCTCACCCAATCTATAGTTATCAATCATGTTAACCTTATGAGTTTTGTGAGACAGGTTTTAATAGAAGTAAAGATTTTATTTTGAAAACAATGATTAATTTTGAAATGTTGAATTAATTTGAAAAACAATTAATTATGCTTTAAAAGTTATTTTTGAAAAAAATGGTTGAATTTAAGATTAATTGAAATCAGTGTTAGATTCAAATCTGACAATAGTAAAATGAATTTGGTTTTCAATAATCGGCTTCTAGATCTTGGCGAGGCACTAGGCCTTCTTTGGCCGTAGCCTTATTAGATCATCAACCCTTTCCTTGACAAAGCCTTTTATTGAAAATCCATCTTCAAGTTACTCCTTAAAAGATTTTGGTCTAACTAGTTTGGGTCTTGGATCGGTAGCTTCGGCTAGTTCCATAAAAAATGGCTTCCCTAACGTACTATTATCTCACCTCCACCCAATACTATGTTGTTCAAATTTCAGTTAACCGTTTTAGTCCTTAATCTAACCAGTCCTAGGTCTAAGCATGGTAATTAGCAAAAATAAATAGACAAGCAATCATGCAGTTTTAAAATAAGAAAAGAATTTATCTAACTATAAAGATTGTTTTTAAGTTGGCTCCCCCTGGACTAAAGCCACGGTAATGATTAGGCAAGATATGAATCTTGTCCTTGGGTATCCAATACCGGTTTGGTCCAGCTTGGTTGTTCAGGCAAAGTTTGGGTACCCATGCCTGAACTTTGGGTCTAGATTTGTTCAATACAGCATAGTATGACCTTTGTCTAGACTTGGTTCAATACCCTAACCCGGATCGATTTAGAACGGACTTCTATTTTTCAAGGATCATGTCAAGACCCTTGGAACCCGAAGTGAATCGTTCCAAAGCTGCTCTAAGATCCTTGACTTGAGTTTTCAAGGAAGAGTTCTCTTTCTCAAGCTTTTCAACTTGAGTAGAGGTTCCTTCTTGAACCTTCTCAGTCAAAGATCTAGAGTAAGCTCCCTCTTTCAGGAGTTTTACTTCCTGTCGGAGGGACTCGACTCAAATTTTGGCTTTCGCCGAGTTACTAGATAGGTAAGCAATTAATTCTGCTAATTCAACTTTAGAATAACCACTTACAGTTATTTTGTCGTCCTCCGAAATTGTGAGCTTTCCGTCGTCCGGCTCCGATTCTGATCCGGTGTCGATGTCTTCCGAAGCAGTCAAGGCGAGTAGGTTCGATTGTGGGGCCTCTTCTTCTTCTTCGGAGGAAGACTCGTCCCACGTGGCTTGAAGGGCCTTCTTCCTTCTTGTCTTCTTGGCTTCTTTCAGATTAGGGCACTCCGATTTATAGTGTCCCTTCTTGCTGATTCTGGTGTCGGAGGTACCTTCGTGCAATTCAATCAACTTACCCCAGAGTTCCTTCGCACTGTTGAAGGGTCCCACCCGGTTCAATTCTTCTTTGGTTAGTCCGCATTGGAGTGTCTGGGTTGCCTTTGCATCAGCCTCGATCTTCTTCTTTAGCGAGGCGTCCCATTCTGAGTAATGCTGTGCCACTCCTTCAGCATTCTTGGGGATTTCCAAACCAGATTGGATTATGATCCACATATCCACCTGAGTTTTCAAGTGGACTTCCATCCGACTCTTCCTGTAGGAGAAGTCTTCTCCATTGAAGAGTGGTGGTCTGGCTATGCTGAAACCTTCTTGCATGGCCATTTAAAATTTCTGAAATGACAAAAAAACAGAGAAATTCTGTCCCAAGACTTGGTCTTGGATTAGTATTACGGGAGTAAGATAATTAAAAAAAATGATCGAGTGGTGTTGCACCAACCTCGATTAACAAGAAAAATTTGAAAGAAAAAGAAATTAAAAATTTCGTAAAATCCAAAAAAAAAAATCTCAAATTGGTGGTTGCACCAAATTTGAGCCACCCGCTCTGATACCACTTGTTGGATCGAGAAAACGATAGAGGGGGGGGTGAATATCGTTAAAACTTTTCGAATAAATTAAAGAGCAAATACGCAGCGGAAATAATTTAATGCGCACAAGAACACAAGGATTTTTACTTGGTTCGGAGTCGCGGTTGACTCCTACTCCAAGGCCCACGGTCCTTGACCGTTTACTTTGGGCAATACTATAATCGCGCAAAACAGGTTTACGAGTTGAGTACAGAAATATTGCAGGAAATGAAACTAGTTACACTTTTCGTTACCAACGTCCGATGTGGATCGTATTTCGGAGCAGAGGGTCGTTGTCGGCGCTGGAATCTCGAAGTCGGAGTTTGCTGGGGCGTAGCGCTTGAACAAAAAGCTTTGGAGCGTTAGAAAACTGTGTTGTTGAAGCCTTGGGGTCGAGCCCCTTTTATAGTGCTCTAACGGGCGCCTGATGGGTTGGGGGCGCCTGACACGTGCCCTTCGATCCGGGAATCCTTATCCGCGGGCTCGGTCAGCGCTTATCCTCCCCACTTGGGCGCCTGAGCTGATGGGGGCGCCCGTGACCTCATGGGCGCTTGATCCGGCTTGGTTCAGTGGCTTCGCGGCTATGTTTTTGGGTTTGCCTTCACTCTTGGGCGCCCGTATCCTTACGGGCGCCTGAGCCCATTCGGGCGCCTAAGCTCAGTGATGAACCTTCACTTGCAGCGATCAGTCCTTCGACCCTGCAACTAAGGTTAGTCCCAAAAACATAATAAGTAATAACTACAGCCGTAGCTGTCTTGGTTCTGACTTCAGGTCTCCCAAATGGAACCCTAGGTCGAACCGACGCCTACTGTTCCCTCGAAGGGGAATGGGTCCTCACCTACTCCTCTTAGGAGAGTTTATCTTTTTCCAACCGGCTCCTCCGGTTGGACTTTTGCCCGATCCACCTGACTAGGTCTTCGTGCCCAACTTCTGGTCAGGTCTTCGGTGCCCAGCCCCTTGCAAGGACTTCGTGCCAGGTCCTCGACCAGGACTTCTTTGCCCGACTTCCGGTCAGGTCTTCTTTCCCAGTCCTTGACCAGGACTTCTTTGCCCAGCCCTTTGCCAGGACTTCTTGCCTAGTGTACCTAGGACTTCTTCCTGCACACTCAGTGAACAAAATTAGAACACAATAACATCACAGATCCCAACTTGACTCCTAGAGCTCCCCCTTGAGCTCTTAGCCTTAGTCACCTCCCTAGGTGACTCATCTATCATGGCAAGGTCACACATGTGTACCTCCAGTACTTCTTAACCTACCACCCTAACTTTCATAACTCTATACACCTTGTCTTGATTAAATTCTTCTTTTCTCCTTTAAATGACTTTTCCTTGCCATTCTTGGCCTTCCATTTGCAATAGTTATAAGACATCCTTGCATATGACCTTTTAATAGCATTTGATCTAATACATTGGTATCCTAGACCCGGTATATCATTGTCGGGGTTTTGACTACCTGACATTATGCCTAAACCCTTAGATCCACTAGTGAATCTTTCTAGGGTTTTTGTTAATTTATCAAGCCTTGCCCTCAAGGCTTGGTTTTCTCTTTCTAGGTTCTTAACCTTAGCCTCACCATGTCCATTTTGGTCATTTCCAGACCTACCTATTTGTCTAGGTATGTGTCTCCCTTTCTTTGGGTTAATACCTTGATCCTTAGGTCCAAAAATCATAGGTTTATCATGACACATAGATTCCTTAGGATTTTGATAGGTAGTATTAACCCTATTTCTATCACAATATCTAAAACCAAAATTTTACATAGGTAAATAATTCTCGTTACATCTAACATGTATGGAGGTATTTGAAAAATGCTTAATGTTAGAGATTACCTCCCTTACCCTTGTAGCTCCCTCTTGATATGAGCTTTTCTTCTTCTTCTTTTTCCACTTCCTCAAATGCTCTAATTTCTTGAACTCTCTTTTCCTTGAGCATTTGGTGTGGTAGTGTCCTAGCTCACCAC
Source organism: Boesenbergia rotunda (assembly GCA_024364735.1). Lineage (NCBI taxonomy): Eukaryota > Viridiplantae > Streptophyta > Magnoliopsida > Zingiberales > Zingiberaceae > Boesenbergia > Boesenbergia rotunda. The sequence continues at coordinate 315,011 of JAGFNQ010000731.1, read as the reverse complement.
ACGTGTAGCACCTTACATGCTTTTTCTCCTTCTTCGCACCACCCCTACAACCCATGTTAGAATTTAACGGAATTGACTCGGGTTTAGGGTTTACCTCCATTTTACCTAATGGACACTTGTCCTTGTAGTGTCCCTTCTTGTTGCACCCAAAGAAAATGATGTGGTATTTGGATCTTGCTTTGGTGGTGGTGGTGGCTTCTTCTTGCTCCGGTATTGAGGGTGGTCTCTCCTCCCCCTCAATCATTGAAGTGGAGACCTCCTCTTCTTCCCTTGATGAAGTGGATGATTTTTCACTCTCTTGTGCCACTCCACTTGATGAGATGGATGAATCTTCTTCTACTTTCTCCTCCTCTTCGGATGTTGAGCTTCTTTCTTCATTGATTGGTCCTTCTCCTCTTCTTGGAGCTCATTCCCTTGGGCTCTTCTACTGCTTGAGCTTGTGTAGGATTTTCATGAAATGCTACCATCTTGTTCCATAATTCATGTGCATTTTTGTATTCACCTACACCACTAATTACATCATTAGGTAAAATATCAGTTAATATTGAAATTACCTTTTCATTTGTCTTAGATTGTGCTTGTTGCTCCTTGGTCCAATATCTTGGTCGGAACTTTTTCCCATATTTATCTCTTGGAACTTCGAATGGCTCTTCTAACCCATCATGTTGTTCCAATCCATCCCGAACCATGTCTTCGTCCGCATCTTCCAATACTTGAAACTCTCGCGATCGTAGGAAGGCGGAGCATTGATATCATTACCCAATTTTTCTTCAATTTCCATTTCCTCTAGCTTCTTGCTCTCTTGGCGGTTAGTCCATAGATAAGCGAACCTTGCTCTGATACCACTTGTTAGGACCTTTCCATTTAGCTAAGGGGGGGGGGGGGTGAATAGCTTTCAATTCGATTTTGTCTTCCTACAAGTTGTTAGTGCGCAAGCGGAATAACAAAAACTAAAACAATAAAAACTAACAATTAATAATGACACACCGATTTACGTGATTCGGAGATGAAACTCCTACTCCACGGCTGTCCGTAAGGTGGACGATCCCGATCCTTCAATGGATGATTCCCCAGAGCACCTCCGACTATCTCTTGTCGCTCCTTGTGGGCGGAGAAACCTCGCCACAAACCTTTGACATGATCTGAGCACTTGTAGGCTACTAACATGTTCTTGCCAAGCGTGTTTCGCCAAGAACAGTAGCCAAACACGTGCTCTCTTTAAATAGAGCTTGATCCTGATTTGACCGTTACCAGTCGACTGGTGCAACACTAGTCGATTGATCCACTCTGAATTCGAATGTCGCCTGACGTTTCAAATTCTGGCCTATACCAGTCGACTGCCCAGTCGACTGATCTCTCTGTGCTGTACCTTAGTTGACTGATCAAGCATCAGTCGACTGCCAACCCTTTAAGCCCAGGGTTTCCCTTCCCGAGTACATTTCTCTCAGCATTCGAAGCCTCATGACTTAGTCCCAGGGTTTCCCTACCCGAGTACAATCCCTCAGCACTCGAACCCTCACGATTCAGTCAACTCTTCATTCCGTAGCCTCGACTTGTTGCCTTCAAGCCCTCTTCGACTTTTGTCTTTCGTTCCTCGGATGCACGCAAGCCCACGGCTCGTCTCCCATTCCACCCTTCACGTATGCCTCGAAGTCCGTTTCCCTCGGCTCATCGTCCCTGCTTTGTCTACGGTCCCTTAGATGCGCACACAAGCCCTCGGCTTGCCTCCATGCCTTCCTTCACCGGCCCCAAAGACGTCCAACTAAGTTAATGTATATCCTACAAACCTGCACACTCACATACACATATTAGATCAACATCAAATCCTAACTTAATCATATTGACACACACATCAAAACCATGATCTTCCCAATTAAACTTGGGCTGATTGCCCCAACAATAAGGAGTGTTTTAGTTGAGCTTTACTGTCTTGGAAGCAACCTTCAAGTTGCAACCAAGTAAAATCTAGCAACCCTTCTTTTAATTTCAAATCCGTTAATTTACCCCCTCTTGCCGGTCCACCTCGATCCAACAAGTGATATCAGAGCAAGGTTGCCGCAGAAGGACTAACCGCCAACTGCAGCAAATTTCATGAAGATGTTTGGACCAGTGATATATCCTCCTAAGTTTGAGGGGGAGTTCGCGGCATAGAAACGGAAGATGCAAGTTTTTTTTACTACTGATTATGAACTGTTATTAATAATGAAAAATGATTTTTCAACTCTGGAATATAACTAAGGCAAGATCAAAGAACCTAATTCCTGGACCAAGATGGAGCAAGCAGACGCTGTAGCAAATGGAAAGGTAGAATTCCATCTGCTAACCGTTCTCCCCGAGAAAGATGTCAACTGGATCAGAAAGTACGAATCGGCGAAGGAACATTAGGAAAAGTTCCTGGAACTGCACGAAGGCACCTTGGAGGCAAAACTGGCACGACGAGACATCCTTCGAAACCAACTGACCAATCTTCGGATGGAAGATGGAGAATCCGTTGCAAAATTACATGCCAAGGTAAAAGAATTAATCACAAGCCTCGAAAATCTTAGAGAAAAGGTGACCAATCGCGATGCTCAAAGGTACGCCCTAAACCTATTTCTGATAACCTCATAATGGACCTCGGTAATCGACGCGTACTATATTTCAAAAGATTTAGAGTTGAGAACGTTAGAACAGTTATTTTCTGCAATAGAACTTCACGAATCTCATTGTGTAGAAAAGAACAGTAAAGCAGACAACATCGCGCTGACAATAAGGAAGATCCAACATGACGATCAATCTTCAACGAACAATGAAGAAACAACACTAACGGTAAGAAACTTGTCTAAATTCATTAAAGCTAATCATTCTAAAAAGGTGCAGAGAATGAAGAAACACACGGTCCGATGCTACAACTGCAACGAAGAGGGTCACCTGAAAGATCAATACCCCAAACTCAAGAACCAACCAATGAAGAAGAAGACACTAAAAGCCACATGGGACGAGACCTCGTCGGACGAATCGGAAGCCGAAGAGTACACTGGACTTGCGCTGATGGCAAGTCGATGGCGAAAGCACCTCGGAAAAGAGCAACAACAAAGGGGGAGCCCCTAACTTCGAAACCGACCCGGTAAGTGAGTAATGCCTACTTCCACCTGCTCAAATTTATTCTATAATAAAATACATGCTGAAGTCCATGAATAAAATAGAAGAGGAAAACTTTAAATTAAAAGAGGAATTAGGCACTGCATGTTCATCTGATTTATCTGACAAACTAAAAATAGAAAATAAAAATTTAAAAAATTTAGTTGAGAAATTAGAATTTAATATTGTATGTTTGCGACAAAGAAAAGATTTTTTTCCTCGAAATTTAAACTAGTACATTAAAAATCATAAGGGCCAACTTTAAAAGGTGTCCAAGAGTTATATTTCTCCAAAATTTTTTATTAATCTTGTTGATAGAAACTTATATTAGATTCCAAACTATACTTTAAATTGAATTTCTATTACTAATATTTTTTTTAGAAAATAGATGTCATCAACATTCTATTTGTGAAAAATTACTCTAAATTTTGATTTGATGTAAAAATCAGACATCTACTTACTGTGAAGTTTCGAGAATTTTTCAGATATATTTTGAATTTCTGTGCATTTTTATTCGAAAAGGGAAGTTTTAATTTTAAAAATAGATTAATAATTTATTTTCTTAGATCCAATTTTTTTGGATCTAAGATATCATCCGTAGAAGTCAATAAAATTTTTATTAGAATTTTTGGAAGAGTTTTTTGAATTTTTATATATTATTCTACAAAAATTCATCTTTAATAATTTTCAAATTTTTTTCCGACTTAGAAAAGTATTTTCAAATTGAAAATTTTTATATAGGCTACAAACTCTATTTTACTCTCGAACAAAAACTTTTAAATTTTTCAAAAAAATTTGTAAATCTGAATTTGAATTTTATAATTTCAATAAAAAATTATTTTAACGAGATCCGATTTTTTCATATCTACACATCATTTGTTGACTTTGCCAAAATTTATTCAGAATTTTTTAACTATATTTTTGAATTTTAAAAATTTAATTTTGAATTCCTTAATGTGTATGTTTTTAATTTTTTTTATACAAAAAAATAATTAACTCCGAAACATTTTGTACTATTCTCAAAAGTTTTTCTTAACCAAATTTTACTTAAACAATTTTTTTTGCAAACATTTTTTTCTTCCCTAAATTTCTTTACCCCATTTTTGTTGTGATTAAAGTGGGAGAGTAGGCTGAAGTTCGGGGGAGGTTTTTAGTTCTGAAATGCAAAATTATTTTCATACTTAATATCTTAACTTAGTTTTATTATTTTTACTATCTTTTTGGTTTAACCCTAACTGAACATGGGTTGATCCACATCAAAAAGGGGGAGATTGTTGGTGCCCCAGTTAGTTTTGATGTGATCAATCAGGTCAAGTTATGTCCTGTGTTATTTTGATCCCTCTATCTAAGTGTGCAGGAACTTAAGAGCGGAGGAAGTCAAGCGTAAGACGCAACGGACGAGAAGGTTGACACGAAGGAGTGAGCCGATGGACTCGGTGCATCCAAGGGACGCGAAGATTGTGAAAGAGTACGTCGGTGGAGCGAGAAGGATGTGCACATCTGAGGGACGAGAAGCCGGAAGGAAGTATGCTCGAGGGGCGAAAGGCCGAAATCAGGTTCGGGTGAGCCTAACTCCGATTGGCCGGAAATCACCCAAATATCATTTCTATAAAAAGTCAACTCGATTGACTTTGACCAAGTCAAAGTTTGACTTGACATCCCATTGAAGAAGACTTGATCAGACTTGGACTTGAACTTGACCGAAGCAAAGGAAGCCCAGCTTGAAGGCTTTGGCGTGGCTTGAAGCATTTGGAAAAATAAGTAAAACATAAGGATAATATTTATCCTATTTAAAGGATAAGGATTTATCCTCCTTTGATTTAAATGATAAGGAAATGGATGACCAAGTCACAACTCAAGATAAAGGATAAAATTTATCTTTTAAATATCTATCTTTTATTTAAGATAAAGGATAAAATTTATCCTTTAAATCGATGCTCAAGATTTAGATCTATCTACGATCAACGGTCAAGATTAACTGTCTTAGGCTATAAATAGACCTAGAAGCTAATGAAAATCATTCAACAATTAATTTGTAATCTCTCTAAATTTGTGCTTCATTTGTAAAGGCTTCTTAGCCATAAGGAGTGTTTTAGTTGACCTTTACTGTCTTGGAAGCAACCTTCCAGTTGCAACCAAGTAAAATTGAGTGAGCCTTCTTTCAATTTCAAATTCGTTAATTCACCCCCCTCTTGCCGGTCCACCTCGATCCAACATTGGGAGCGCCCAGGAGAGCTATAAAGGCACCCGTATGACCCTTTATAAGGGTATTCGAGTAGTGCACTCATGAACAACACTTTTATGATGTCTTCTCTTGTGTGTTACGCCCAAAGTTACTCAAAGACGCTGAAATGCTACTCGAACGACAATGTTGCTTCTTCTTCTACATTTCCAAGTTGTCGGTATAACTTGCTTCTTTATTATACTTAAACTCTGTATTTGTGTAATCATTCCTAATTATTAGTGGATTATCCGAAGTAAACGATCAAGGATCGTGGGTCAAGGAGTAGGAGTCGTCACAAATTTTGAACCAAGTAAATCAAATAGTGTTAGCATTGGTTGTTTTTCAAGTTTATTATTTCCGTTGCGTACTCGTTTTCGAAATCAAAAAGTTTTTTGAGAGCGCTATTCACCCCACCTATCACTTGATCCTACAATTGATATCACAGCTGGGTCGCTATGAATTGGTGAAATCACCATTAGAGCATTGCTTTTTTGATTTATCTTGAACCTTTTTTTAAAAAATATTTGTTCAGGGTTTTAAATTATTCTTACGTCTTTCTCGATTTTGCATTTTCATTTTTTCACAACAAGTTAGAATTTATATAATAACCCTCTTTGAAAAATTTATCATTATTTTTTGATTTTTATTTATTTCTCAATATTGGTGCAACACTGTTTGAGTGATTTTTTTCCTTCTCCCACACTACTATTCCAAGACCCAGTTTTGGTCTATTCTTTTTCTTATTTGTGTGCAAGATTTGATAAATGACCCAACAAGAAAGCTTTAGTATCGTCCGCCCACCTCTTTTCTCCGACGAGGACTTCGACTATTGGAAAAGTCAGATGGAAATTCACCTAAAGACTCAAGTTCAAATATGGGTGATTATTCAGACGGCTTTCACTCTACCTCCTAATCTAAATAGAGAACCATTAGGATGTGAACTCTGGGACACAATTGTAATGAAAAGGATTGTGGCAGATGCCAAAGCTACCCAAATACTACAATGTGCCCTAACCAAAGAAGAGCTAAATTTGGTCAGACCATTCATAAGTGCCAAAGACCTTTGGGAAAAACTCATCAAGCTACACGAAGGGACCTCCTAAATAAATGTAAATAAACATAATTTGTATTTTAATAAACTATATAATATCAAAATGCAAGAAGGAGAATCAACAAGTCAACTTCATACCAAACTTCATGACATCCTCAATGCACTACACGTGATCGGGTAGCAAGTTAAAAATCACGACATAATCTTGTACACTTTGAAAGCATTCCTAAGAAATAATCTATGGATTGTTGACGGGTGGCTCATATCTGAATAATAGATGTCATGTGAAAGAAGGAGAATCGACAAGTCAACTTCATGCCAAACTTCAAGACATCCTCAATGGACTACATGTGATTGGGTAGCAAGTCAAAAATTGCGATATAATTGTTAGTAGGAGCCCTAGAGTCAATTATGTGATGATTGACTAGGGACATTTTGTATCATATTTTATCATTAATAAAGGCATGTTTGGTTGTTATACTTACTTTGTATTTGTGCCAAATAACTAAGTATAATAATGTCCTTGTATAGTAGGTTCTTATCTACATCATATCGATTGGTAGAATCGATAGTGAGATGATGTAGAGAACACTACACTAAACTATTCCTAGTCGAGCATTAATATTCAATGACAATATTAATGCATGGAGACTAGCATGTAGGTCAACTGATGACATGAGCTCACAAGTCATGGATATGTGATATCAAGTTGACACATGGGTATACATTGGAGAATGTGTACTGAATTGATCCGTCATGAGAAAGTTTTGTAGATTGTTATATGAGTGCCATAAACTTTCTCATGTGACTATTAGTATGAATAGTCCTTAGACCTAAAGTCACTACGGTTCCCTACATAAGGAGTTATGTAGTTTGGTATCGTCAAACGTCACTCGTAACAGGGTGGACTATAAAGGCGATCACTGGGTATATAATGAATTATGCGGAGGGATGTGAGTGATGTAGATGGGATCTATCCCTCCCATATGACGGGAGTGATATCTGTGGGCCCCTTGATCGAGTAGGACTACTAAAACGCATGGCCATGCTCGAATGAGTCAATATCAGATATTGAGCTCATTTGTTTGAGTGAGTCTACTCGGAGATCAAGAAACACAAGATTGATTGAGGATGACGCAGTCTATGCCTCATTGGTCAATCTAAATATCAAGGATAGAAGGACAAGGTCATACATTATCATAGTGACGGAGGTTTAGTCGGATCTCGACTTTTCTTATTACTTGGGTAGAATTGATGCATTGCTAGATGCCGCTAATTGCTTATTTGTCTAAAGTGTTTAGGTGCATTGCCAACGTCAAGAGAACCTATTGGGTCACACACAAAGGACACAATGCTTCGGGAAATCTGATTGGAGATCCGAGCCCGAGTTGGGAACTCGGGAGGTAAATTCGGGGGGCTCGAGTTGGGAACACGAGAGTGCGGGTCAGAGCTCGACGGACCGAGTCGGAGCTCAATGGACCGAGTCGGAGCTCGACGGACCGAGTCGGAGCTCGACGGACCGAGTCGGAGCTCGGCGGACCGAGTCGGAGCTCGGCGGACCGAGTCGGAGCTCGGCGGACCGAGTCAGAGCTCGGCGGACCGATTCGGAGCTCGGCGGACCGAGTCGGAGCTCGGCGGACCGAGTCGGAGCTCGGCGGACCGACTCGGAGCTCGGCGGACCGACTCGGAGCTCGGCGGACCGACTCGGAGCTCGGCGGACCGAGTCGGAGCTCGGCGGACCAGCTCGGCGGACCGAGTCGGAGCTCGGCGGACCGAGTCAGAGCTCGACGGACCGAGTCAGAGCTCGGCGGACCGAGTCGGAGCTCGGTGGACCGATTCGGAGCTCGGCGGACCGAGTCGGAGCTCGGCGGACCGACTGACCGACTTGGAGCTCGGCAGACCGAGTCGGAGCTCGGCGGACCGAGTCGGAGCTCGGCGGACCGACTCGGAGCTCGGCGGACCGGGTCGGAGCTCGGCGGATCGGGTCGGAGCTCGGCGGACCGGGTCGGAGCTCGGCGGACCGGGTCGGAGCTCGGCGGACCGAGTCGGAGCTCGGCGGACCGAGTCGGAGCTCGGCGGACCGAGTCGGAGCTCGGCGGGCCGAGTCGGAGCTCGGCGGACCGAGTCGGAGCTCGGCGGACCGAGTCGGAGCTCGGCGGACCGAGTCAGAGCTCGGCGGACCGATTTGGAGCTCGACGGACTGAGTCAGAGCTCGGCAGACTGAGTCAGAGCTCGGCAGACCGAGTCAGAGCTCGACAGACCGAGTCGGAACTCGACAGACTGGGTCGGCACTCGGCAGACTCGGTCGGAGCTCGGCAGACTAGGTCGGGAGCTCGCCACTCGGGAGACATGGTCGGGAGACCGAGTCGGAAGCTCGAGAGGCCCGGTCGGAGTTGCATGAAGGAAAGGGAAAAGTCTCTCTTCATTGGATGAAAAGATTCTTTTCTTGTATGGGAAAAGATGAAGAGCCACATGAAAAGATGTGCTCTTTATTGGTATTAATGAAGGAAGCCAAAGAGACACAAACCTCTTCATATTCATGGGATGATTATAAAAGAGGGTCTTGTGACTTTGGATGAGTTCTTCTTGCCTTCTTCTTCTTCTTCCCTTTTCTTCTTCCCTCCCTCATCTTCCTCTTTTAGCCGAAACCCTATTGTAGGGTTCTTGGTGTTCTGCGAGCTACCTCAAGTTGCTAGCACAACTAAGGAAGCTCTCCCGAAGTTGAGAGATTGTGTCCGTGTGGATACGAATAGAGGCACGGACACTTGAACGTGCAAGAGATCCGGTGCATCTTGGACGAGCGGGTCGCTAGAGGGTTCTTGTTTCCACTGCGTTTTATGTTTTTGGTGCCGGGAGAACCCAACAATAATCATGTACACATTGAAAGCATTCATAAGAAGTAATCTATGAATTGTTGACGGGTGGCTCATATATGAATAATAGATGTCATGGAAGAAAAATCTGTTAAAATTTTTCCTAATTGAATTTTATTAAGGTTTTTCCAATAAAATTCTATTAAGGTTTTTTCTAACAGAATTTTGTTAAGATTTTTCATAATAAAATTCTGTTATTGTTTTACTGGGTTTGGGTTTAGGCATTATTTATAAGGATCATTGTAAACATATTATATCATCATCATTAGTATCAAGAGAATGAAGTGTATTCTTTTGTGTAGAGAGAATTCTAATAAAGTTTCAGCCTTTTTATGGAGTATGCACGCCGCCGAACCACGGTAACTCTTCTTCTCCTTCTTCTCTCTCCTCTTCTACTTCTTCCTTGTATTTTTCTTTCTCTATTGTGTGTCTTTGCCTTGTTGCTCTACGCGATCTCTTTTTTGTTGGTGCAGGCAGCACCTAAGTCAAACCTGGGTTTTGATAATGGCAAAGGGTTCAAGAGTTAAGATGTTATTGTGTTCTAATTTTGTTCACTAAGTGTGCAGGAAGAAGTCCTAGGTACAATAGGCAAGAAGTCCTGGCAAAGGGCTGGGCAAAGAAGTCCTGGTCAAGGACTGGGCAAGAAGACCTGACCGAAAGTCGAGCAAAGAAGTCCTGGTCGAGAACTGGGCATGAAGTCCTGGCAAGGGGCTGGGCACCGAAGACCTGACCGGAAGTTGGGCATGAAGACCTAGTCAGGTGGATCGGGCTAAAGTCCAACCGGAGGAGCCGGTTGGCAAAAGGTAAACTCTCCTGAGAGGAGTAGGTGAGGACGTGTTCCCCGTCGAGGGAACAGTAGGCGTCGGTTCGACCGAGAGTTCCATTTGGGAGACCCGAAGTCAGAACCAAGACAGCTACGACTGTAATTATTACTTACTATGTTTTTGGGACTAACTTTAGTTGCAGGGTCGAATGACTGATCATCTACAAGTGAAGGTTCTTCACTGGGCCTAGGCGCCCGAATGGAGTCAGGCGCCCGAGTGGGCTCAGGCGCTCGTAAGGATACGAGCGCCCAAGGGTGAAGGCAAAATCAAAAAACCAGCTGCGAAGCCACTGAACCAAGGCGGATCAGGCGCCCGTGAGCTCACGGGCGCCCTCATCAGCTCAGGCGCCCAAGTGGGGAGGATAAGACCTGACCGAGCCCACGGATAAGGATTTCTGGATCGAAGGGCACGTGTCAGGTGCCCCCAACCCATCAGGCGCCCGATAGAGTACTATAAAAGGGGCTCGACCCCAAGGCTTCAACAACACAACTTTCTAACGCTCCAAAGCTTTTCGTTCAAGTGCTCCGCTCAGGCAAACTCCGATTTCGAGATTCTAGTGCCGACGACGACCCGCTACACCGAAGTACGATCTACATCGGGCGTCGGTAATGAAAAGTGTAGCTCTGTTCATTTATTGCAATATTCTTGTACTGAAATTTGTAAACCTTTTGCGCGATTATAGAATTGCCCAAAGTAAACGGTCAAGGACCGTGGGCCTTGGAGTAGGAGCCGACCGTGACTCCAAACCAAGTAAAATACTTGTGTTTCTGTGTGATTATTTTGTTTCCGCTGCAATTTCTCTTTCCTTAATCCGAAAAAGTTTTAAACGATATTCACCCCTTCCCCCTATCTATCATTTTTTTCGATCCAATAAGTGGTATCAGAGCGGGTGGCTCAAATTTGGTGCAACCACCAATTTGGGAGTTTTTTCGGATTTTACAAAAATTTCAATTTCATTTTCTTTCGAATTTTTCTCGTTAATCGAAGTTGGTGCAACACCACTAGATCATGTTTTTTATTATCTTATTCCCACACTACTAATTCAAGACCAAGTCTTGGGACAAGATTTTGTGTTGTTTTTTGTCATTTCAGAATTCTTAATGGCCATGCAAGAGGGTTTCAGCACAGCCAGACCACCACTCTTCAGTGGAGAGGACTTCTCCTACTGGAAGAGTCAGATGGAGGTTCACCTGAAAACTCAGGTGGACATGTGGATCATAATCCAATCTGGTTTGGAAATCCCGAAGAATGATGAAGGAGTGGCACAGCCTTACACAGAATGGGATGTCTCGCTGAAGAAGAAGATCAAGGCTGATGCAAAGGCGACCCAGGCACTTCAATGCGGACTAACCAAAGAATAGCTGAACCGGGTGGGACCCTTCAATAGTGCGAAGGAACTCTGGAGTAAGTTGATCGAATTGCACGAAGGAACTTCCGACACCCGAATCAGCAAAAGGGACCTTCTGCTGAACAAATTATACACCATCAAAATGAACGAAGGCGAGTCAGCAGCCTAGCTCCACGCCAGGATCCAGGAGTTGATGAACGGTCTACTTACAATCGGTCACAAGGTAGAAAACCATGACCTTATCAGGTATACCCTAAACGCCTTCCCGAGAAATACTCTGTGGGCATCTATGGTAGATGCTTACAAAGTTTCTAGGGACCTCTCCAAAAGTAATTTAGACGAATTATTTTCTGAACTTGAATTACATGAGCAGACTAACTGCACCTTAGCCGAGAAAGATATTGCCTTTTTTGCCGGAAAAATAGGAAAGGTGGCCAAGAAAAAGCCTCAACCTGCACCCGAGTCTGACTTAGACTCAGACTCAGAAGACAGCGAAGGGGATCGACCCAAACTGGTTCGGCTAGCCCGGGACTACTACAAGGAGCTGAAGCATCAGACCAACAGAAGAAAAGCCAGCCGGAAGAAGGAAGATCCAACTGAACCATCAACGTCCAAGACCAAATCCAACGTAACCTGCTATGAATGCAACAAGAAGGGACACTACAAATCGGAGTGCCCCAATCTGAAACAAGCCAAGAAGACAAGAAGGAAAAAGGCCCTTCAAGCAACGTGGGACGAGTCTTCCTCCGAAGAAGAAGAAGAGGCCCCACAATCGAATCTGCTCGCCTTGACTGCTTCGGAAGACATCGACACCGGATCAGAATCAGAGCCGGACGATGGAAAGCTCACCATTTCGGAGGACGACAAAATAACTGTAAGTGGTTACTCTAAAGTTGAATTAGCAGAATTAATTGCTTACCTATCTAGTAACTTGGCGAAAGCCAAAATTTGAGTCGAGTCCCTCCGATAGAAAGTAAAACTCCTGAAAGAGGAAGCTGAATCTAGATCTTTGACTGAGAAGGTTCAAGAAGGAACCTCTGCTGAAGTTGAAAAGCTTGAGAAAGAGAACTCCTCCTTGAAAACTCAAGTCAAGGACCTTAGAACAGCTTTAGAACGATTCACTTCGGGTTCCAAGGGTCTTGACATGATCCTTGGAAAACAGAAGTCTGTTATAAATCAATCCGGGTTAGGGTATCGAACCAAGTCTAGACAAAGGTCATACTATGCTGTACTGAATCAATCTAGACCCAAAGTTCAGGCATGGGTACCCAAACTTTGCCTAAACAACCAAGCTGAACCAAACCAGTATTGGATCCCTAAGGACAAGATTCATATCTTGCCTAATCATTACCATAGCTTTAGTCAGGGGGAGCCAATGTAAAAATAATTTTTATAGTTAAATAAATTCTTTTCTTATTTTAAAAATTGCATGCTTGCTTGTTTATTTACTTTCTGCAATTTACCATTCTTAGACCTAGGACTGGTTAGATTAAGGACTAAACTGATTGTAACGACCCGGAAAATTCTCTTAATATTTTCTTAAAATATTGAGCATGTCTAGATAATTTTTCGAGGGGCCCAGAAATAATTATGTAAAATTGGGCCTAGAAATCCATGTTTTCTCATTTAAATTGAGAAAAACTAGGTACTAATGAGCTTTAAATGGGCTCCAAAAATGGGTATTAATTAGGTAAAATTAATATAAATTAGGTAAAATTAATATAAATATAAAAGAATTTTATTTAGGAATATTGGCATAATTATGGGAGATTTTAGGGGGATTTTCAGAATTTAAGAAATAAAAATAATAAAATAAATGAAATGAAAAAAAATAAAAATAAAGGTGCATGAGCCAAGGATTGAACCTTGGACCTCTTGTACAACCATGTAAGCCTTAACCAACTCACCTAGCAAGGGATTTCTATGAGGAAATGAAGTGGATATAAGTTGAGATTAAGAAGAAGATGAAGAGTCATGGAGAGACTCTTCATTCACCACCTTAATGGGTTATAAAGAGGGGGGTTTTGGGGGTTATTCTCTTCTCTCCATCAATTGCATTCTCTTCCTCCTTCTTTCTCACCCTAGATGAAATCTACAAGGGAGATTTTCCCTTGGGAAAACTCCACAAGAAGGTCCTACCACCAAGATCTAAAGGTTTCCTAAGGTTCCAAGGCTAGGGGTGATCAAGAGACAACAAGTCTTCCTTCTTCTTCCCATCTAAGGTCTAAAAATCAAGAAACCCCAAATTAAGACTCCCTCACCTGTGGTATAATAGTTCCCTATGATTTCCATGATTTTTAGCATGATATATTGGTTAGTTTTCGAATTTGATGTTGAAAGGAAAGAAAACCAAGACCCTCATGCTTAAGGGTTTCGGCCACCATGTTTTACAGGTCTATAATTATGCTAAAAATCATGATAATGTTATTTAATGTTCCCTTATGATGTGTAGAGGTTAAGTATAATTTTTGGGAATTTTTAGAGTACCCTAGGACACCCTAGGGTTTCGGCCAACATGAAAGAAACAAAACTAAGAACCCTAAGTTTAAGGGTTTCGGCCACCATGATTTACAGGTCTATAATTATGATAAAAATCATGATAATGTTATTTAATGTTCCCTTATGATGTCTAGGGATTAAGTACAATTTTTGAGAATTTTTGGAGTACCCTAGGACACCCTAGGGTTTCGGCCAACATGAAAGAAACAACATCAATGCCCTAGAGACTCTATGGGTTTCGGCCACAAGGTTTTAGGGTCCATAATGATGCTAAAAATCTTTATAATGATATTTAATGTTCCCTGATGATGTTTAGAGATTAAGTATAATTTTTAAGAATTTTTGGAGTACCCTAGGATACCCTAGGGTTTCGGCCAACAACAAGAACCCTTGTGTAGGGTTGGGTTTAAAACCTCAAGTGTATGTTTTATGTTTTATCATGATATTAAGGAGATGGAGGGTGTTATGTGAATGTTCCACATGGTCTAGAGACCCCATGGGTTTCGGCCAAGTACCCTAAAGGGGGAAAAGTTAGGACTTATTCCAAGTAAGGGTCCCAATGGCCCTATGGTAAGGTATGATTGGTGTTTAAGCAATTGTTTTGGGGTTTAATGGAATTTTTCCCATACCCCCATGGCCTTGAAGTTTCGGCCAAGAGGAGGATTAGGGCTAAAGGATTAGGGTTGGCCTTAAGTATGGGATCAAAGGGTCCTTAAGTAAAATGGAAGAGTTTCATGTTAACCAAACCATTAGTTATATGTCAAGATTTATATGATTAGGTCATGAATGTTTAAGACATGTGCCATGATTTATGAATGATATGTATGAATGCCATGATTTATGAATGATATGTATGAATGCCATGTCTTATGAATGATATGCATGAATGTCATGTCTTATGAATGATATGTATGTATGTCATGCTTATGAATAATGTGTACCTATGCCATGTTATGAATGAATGATGATGAATGACAAGTATGATGAATGAATGATGATGAATGACAAGTATGATGAATGAATGATGATGAATGAAAGATGATGCTTATGTCTTTAAGGCATAAATATTCTAAACGGCACGGTCGATGGTTGAGGGTACGACGGTCGTGAGGACCGGTAAATGGGCCGGTAGACGGGCCCAGCCGTAACAAGTTATGCTATGTTAAAGATGCCATGAATGTCTTATGAATGATGAAGCATGTAAAGTATTTTATTTTATGAATGGGCTTGTACCGGACCGAAGTATGGGTCCAAGGGATGAGCACCATAAGAACGCCCCGGTTCTGGACTATCGACTATGCTGTCCACGGTTCTGGCACTACCGTAGCTGTGCAACAGGGATGGGCACCTTAAGAACGCCTCGGTTCGGGGACTACCGACTATGCTGTCCTTACCCTAGTAGGTCGAGGCTAGCTACCTCGTATTTACTTAGGGATGCGCGCTTATGATGTATGTATGTGGTACAAGCCAGGGCCCAATGATATGATGAATATGTTTAAGCATTAAAAGTATGTTTTAAAAGGTTAAGTATCCTTATATATATGTAATTGCCTCATGCATCCATCCATGTTATGCATTATAATTATGATAAGAATATTATGCAAAGTAAGTTTATGCAAAGCAAGTTTATGCAAGATATGTTTATGCAAATGATTTTGTTTATGCTCATGTTACTATATGATGCCATGATTTGATTGTGTTTATGCTAATTTAGAATGCCATGATTTATCTATGTTCATGTTAGTTTAGGATGCCATGATTTATTTATGTTTATGCTAGTTTAAAATGCCATGATTTTATTTATGTTCATGCTAGTTTAGAATGCCATGATTTAATTATGTTTATGCTAAGTTAGAATGCCATGATTTGATTTATGTTCATGCTAGGTTAGGATGCCATGATTTGATTTATGTTCATGTTAGGTTAGGATGCCATGATTGGATTTATGTTCATGCTAGTTTAGAATGCCATGATTTAATTATGTTTATGCTAAGTTAGAATGCCATGATTTTTAATGATGTCCATACCAATTTATGATGCCATGTTTTAACTATGTTATACTGAGATAGGACGCCATGATTTTATTTATGTTCGTGCTAAGAATGTTTATGAAGTTATGTTTGTTATGTTTATGTCTACGCCAAGTATTGTGCCATGCTATGACGGTTTATGGTTATGTTTATGCTATGCTATGAAGATGATTATGTTATGTTTACGCCATGACGAATGTATGCTAAGTGATGAAAAGGCTTATGTTCTAAGTAAAGCACTAAGTATGTAAAGCACTAAGTATGTAATGGCTTATGTGCTCATGAATGAATGATGAATGGTTTTAGTGAGTAGGAAAGAGTCTTACTAAGTCTGTGTACTTATAGTCTTATTTCCTTATACCGCAGATCACGCAATGGGACAGTAAGGAAGCAGCAGGAGGGCATCAAAGAATGTGTGTGATAGTGACTTGGCCAAGGAGCAATATGGTTGCTCGTCTCATGATAGAACGTTATCTTTACTGTTATGTGTTTAAGTATGACTCTATGACATGATACTAAGTATGACATGATACTAAGTATGACATGATGCTACGAATGACATGATGCTAAGTATGATATGATGCTAAGTATAAATTTACTACGCTAAGTTCCCACGTTATAGTGCTAGAAATGGTAGTAAGTGCATGTAGGAGTAAGTTAAAGATTTCCGCTGCATTATGATGTCTACATGCCCTAAGTATGTTAACGTAACGCCACTTTAGGAAAAAAAGCGGGCNGCTGCCATCTTCTTCGGAATAGGACTCGGATTCGGAAGAGGATGAAGACGAAGAGACCTCCTTCTCCTTCTTCTTCTCCTTCTTCTTCTTGTTTGACCGGTCACTTGCAACTAAGGCAATCCCCTTCTCCTTGGGGCCTTTGTTAGCCATTTCATGCAATTCCATCTCACAAAATAAATCATCTAACTTTACAATGGAAAGATCCTTGGAAACTTTATAGGCATCCACCATGGATGACCACAAAACATTCCTTGAAAAGGCTTTCAAGACATACCTCACAAGGTCACGATTCTTGACCTTTTCATCAATCGAATGAAGTCCATTGAGAACTTCCTTGAACCGGCTATGGAGCTCACTTACCGTTTCATTCTCCTTCATGGAGAGATTTTGGAGTTGATTGAGGAACAAATCCCTCTTGGCAATTCTTGAATCCCGGGTGCCCTCGTGAAGCTCAATGAGTTTGTTCCACAAGTCCTTTGCACTTGTGAAAGGACCAACCTTGATGAGTTGGTCTTTGTTCATGCCACATTGTAGAGTGACAATCGCCTTCGCATTGGCTTCACTCTTCCGAGTTTGTTCAGCAGTCCACCTCCATGACTCAAGCTCTTTGCCTTCGTCATCCTTAGGAGGGGTGAATCCCTCCTTCACCGCGAACCAAGTGTGGATATCCATCTTCAAATAGTATTCCATCTTTGATCTCCAATATTAAAAGTCAGCGCCATCAAAGAATGGAGGTCGGGTGGTGGAGAAGCCTTCTCTCAACGCCATCTTGTTGATAACTCTCAGATGTTAAGCCGTAGACAAAGCCCCAAGCTCTGATACCACTTGTTGGAAATGGATGGCTAGAGAGGGGGGTGAATATAGCCAATCTCTTTTGCCTTTGGCACTTATGAAGTTTCTGTACTTAACTTATCAGTAGCACAGCGGAAGAAGCAAAGGAAAATGAAGCAGTGCATAAACTAAAAACAGAAATGAAAGCAAACAACGACAGCTACGAAGATCGCTAACAAGAGGGTTTACAAGGTTCGGGGATAACTTGCCCCTACTCCTTGGCGTGCCCTTAAGGTGGGCGATCCCTTTATCGTCGGCAGATCAAGCTCCGGTGTTCACCGGATATAACGCAACCTTCTTCTCGGTGGAGAAACCTCTCCACAGCATTTCTAACAAGAATATAGATTTAAGCTTAATGAAACACAGAGAATACTCTTACTCAGCACCTAGCAAGGACAAGAGCACAGCGAGCTTATCCCGAGCTCCACCTAGCGACGATCTCACGCAAGGACTCCCTCCTTCATGTCTTCTCACTGTTGGACTCCAAGCTCCTTGTTCTTTCCTCCCGGCACTTACGTAAAAGTTGGTTGCTTCTCGATTGCAATTGCTTGCTCAAAGTGATGAAGATTTCAGAAAACACAGCAAGCAAATTGTGGAGAAACACAAAGCGCAGCAAGAACTTCAGCAAGCTCAACACAAAAAAACTGTCGAACACTTCTCTGCTTCAGCCGAAGTCTTCTTCTCCTTTTTGTTTCTCCACCAAGCATCAGATGACACCATCCCTGCAGCTCCCAGCTGCTCATCTGCCAATGCCAGCTACCACTGAGCTATCCCTGGACTCCCTGAGCTTCCCTCAGCCAAGCTCCAGTCTCAGCTCCAGTCTGCAGCTCGGCCGTTGCAACCTGAGATGGAAAAACGGACAAACCTGCTCCAAGGAAAGCCTCCATTGACTTTTCCTTGAGTGTTTGAATCCTCCCCTGTCACCTGCAGCTTAATCAGATTGTTAGAGTAGTATATCACACAGTAAATCAAGATTCAGAAGTGAAGCGCAGAGAATCGGATACGATCAGACGCTCTGATCGCGTCTGACAGTGCAATTTGAATTAAAGTGATCGGTCACCAGACCGATCCAGGGCTTGTGGGTCGATCACCAGACCGATCCACTGCTTCGCTGGGATTCCCATCTCTCGTGGCTATACCGCCTGATCGGTCACCTGACCGATCAGAGTGAAGCCTGATCGGTCACTCAGACCGATCAGGACAGATGAACAATGATTTTCTAATCAGATCCTAAGTCCCTGATCGGTCACCGGGCCGATCCAGGGTCTGATCCGGAGGAGAACTCACTCACTGTCCGCTCCCTGATCGGTCACCAGACCGATCAGGAGCAAGGCAATGAGGAAGCTGCCTGCTCCCTGATCGGTCACCAGACCGATCAGGAGCCACATAGTAGGTTCCCAACCTCACTGTGCGCTCCCTGATCGGTCACCAGACCGATCAGTTCTCGCTGGATCGGTCACCAGACCGATCCACCAAGAAGCAGCGTGCCAATATCCCTGATCGGTCACCAGACCGATCCAGGGACTCAAACCTAGCCCTCCAAGCTAGGGATTCATCCACCTTAGCCCTCCAAGCTAAGGATTTTTCCATCTAACTCTCCAAGTTGGGAATTTGCACCTAACCCTCCAAGTTAGGACTTTTCACCTAGCCCTCCAAGCTAGGACTTTTCACCTAGCCCTCCAAGCTAGGACTTTTCACCCAACCCTTCCGAGTTAGAACATCATCCAACCTAGCCCTCCAAGCTAGGCACTTGACCCTCCAAGCCAGGACTTTTTCACCTAATCCTCCAAGATGGGAATTTGCACCTAACCCTCCAAATTAGGACTTTTCACCTAGCCCTCCAAGCTAGGACTTTTCACACACCTCTTCCGAATTAAGACTTTTCATACACCTAGCCCTCCAAGCTAGGATTTTCAACACCTAACCTTCCAGATTAGGATTTTCCAACACCTAGCCCTCCAGACTAGGATTTTCCATACCATGTCTGATCCCCGATCAGGACTTAATCATAATCAAACATCATCCACCTAAACTAAAATCGGTGTCAACACCAAAACAACAATCAGGGCCAGACTGCATCAACACTCTAGAACTGTGTAATAAGTTTGCTCGAACGACTTACAAGCCTATCAAAACTAACTATCTCAATAAACATTTCTTTACCCAATCTTGTCCTTTAGCCATGAATGTCATAAACTTTTATCAACTAGATAATCTAGTATTCTGCACTCATTCAATTAACACATCTTTATGTGCAGAATTCTATAATAACATAGTTCGACAGAACGATCTCATGTTTGTCACTACTGTTCAAGGAATACCCCTTGTCGATCACTCCTGTTTTACTAAATCGATTTCTTGGACTACGACCCTCCCAGTCCACCTTTTGTTGCTATCCACCTAGGGATCCTCCATTTTATGCTCCCTACTCCTACATTACTCTAGACACTCTCCACTCCTATTTCTATAGGGAAGCTAGACTCCCCGTAGCTAGACAATTTCAGTCCATTGACCTTCAGGTCTAGGACTACGCCCTGTACAGAGTCCTGGTCCGCTGCATATTACCACTATCCACTAGGGATGTCGCGACTATGCTACCTTTTCATGCCTTCCTTCTGTATGCCCTGATCCATCATTTAGACATTGACATTGGCCTTCACATGTTCCACGCTATTTTACATGCCTCCAGTGTCACGACTCAGGGTCGGGTACGCACCCCCTTCTGCCACATCATCACCTCCATCCTTCATCACCACGGTCGTGAC
This sequence comes from Boesenbergia rotunda, assembly GCA_024364735.1. Lineage (NCBI taxonomy): Eukaryota > Viridiplantae > Streptophyta > Magnoliopsida > Zingiberales > Zingiberaceae > Boesenbergia > Boesenbergia rotunda. The sequence continues at coordinate 294,709 of JAGFNQ010000731.1, read as the reverse complement.
ATTACCGTAGGTGAAATATCCGCGATGACCAATTTTGACAAGATAGGGTTTAGGAACTTCTCTTTAGCTGGTATAGATGTATCGGCCACCGGGGTTTTGACTTGGAGACGATAGCGCGCCGGAGCTCAGATCGACTCAGACGAGGAGGTAGACGTTGATGTTGCAGATCTGGCAGTAGAGGCCCGAGCACACATAGACGAGCCCCCTCCACCGACACTCTACGAGAGAGCGACACGGCTGGAGACACAGGTCCAGAGCCTCCGAGATGAAGTGGAGGCAAACCATGCTGAAGATATGGAGACAAATCTAGGCTATTACACTGACTATATGAGTGCCCTTAGAGCTGAGAGGGAGGCCAGAGACACACAGTATCATGAGATGATGACACTATTTCGATCATGGTAGCCAGGCTCTTCTGATCATCCTGGTCCCTCATCCTAGATTTGATTAGCATTGTATTAGTGACTATTTGACTGCCCCTACTCAGTAGGGTTGACTCATGTGTGACTTGTATGACTGTGTTAGTTTTTCTCTGTTGACTAGCTGACTTATGAAAATGAGTACTTGTTTTCTTTCTATTTGATCAGCAGTTAGGACTATGCTTGGTAGAATAGGTTTACTCTCTTTTTTTTGGTTTTCTTACTACTTTGTCCATTTCAAAATCAGTTTTAAAGTAGTTTTTAAATGCTTTCAAAATCAACTTTTACTTAGTTTGGAAAAGGTTTGAAAAATAAAATTTTCGACTTAGTTTTATTTTAAAAAACTACCCCCTTTAAAATTAGGGCTTTTTCGCAAATGGACTTAGCCTAGGCCCTAACCCTAGAAATGCATGCACTAATAGATTTAGAAGTCAGCATCTCACAAGCACCTTAGGGTACTTTTGATTGATCACCTAGAATGGGTTGAGATGCTTAGGTCTTTGCCTTAATTCAAGATGCTTTAAGTCAGTGCATCTGCAGTAATTGGGGCACTAAATACAACTTACACAGTAATCAAGTTAAGTGTCAAGTTTAGAAAATCTAACTTGAACAAAACACTTAACTTGACTAACCCTAGCGAAAACTACTGTTTATAATAGTTAGTAAATAGCTAATTGGGTTAGACAGGACCCTAAAAGAGAAAATTGAAACTGATTTGGTTTAGTTCATATCCTGAATTGGCTCAGTACAGCAAATTATGCAATTTATTATTTCTTAAGAAATTTATTTATCCTGTTTTTGCTATATTTATTTGTTTTTGATATATGGCAAAGGGGGAGAGATAGGAAAGGAAAAGAGTTTAAATTTTTTTAAAAATCCAAAACTTCAAACTCTATCTTTATTCAAAAAACACTAAGTTTTTTAAGTATTTAAAATTTTTTTCAAAATTTTCTCTAAGTACTTTGAACTGAAATTTTCAAATTTTTCTAAGTACTTCGAACTGAAATTTTCAAAAATTTTTCTAAGTACTTTGAACTGAAGTTTTCATTCAAAAATTTTCCTAAGTACTTTGAACTAAAATTTTCAAATTTTTCTAAGTACTCGAACTTAAATTTTCAAAATTTCTCTAAGCACTCAAACTTAAGTTTTCAAAAACCCTCTAAGTATTTTAAACTTAAGTTTTCAAAAACTTTCTGAGTACTTAAACTTAAATTTTTGAAATTTTCCTTAGTACTCAAACCTAAGTTTTCAAAATCCTTCGTGATACTTAAACTTAAGTCTTCAATGTGTCTAAGTATTTAAAACATAAATTTTCTACATAGTGCACAACCAAACTTATTTTGGAAAATACAAAGTCTATGTTGAAAATTACTCTAAGCAAAATTAAAACATCTTTAGACTTAGAATTTATTTTCAAAAAACCCACGAACATTTGAAAAATCTAGGGGGAGATTCCTTCCAGGGGGAGGAAACGAAATCTCATCTTTATATGATCTGATTAACTTAACTTTTTGAACTAGGGTTGCCATAAATCAAAAAGGGGGAGATTGTGGGTGCAAAAAGCACCCAAGTCAAACCTGTGTTTTGATAATGGCAACAGGGTTCAAAAGTTAAGGTATAATGGTTGTCTAACATGTTACTCAAGTGTGCAGGCAAAGCCCTAGCGAAGGACTGCTAGGCACCTGGCGAAGGAATGCCAGGATACAAAGACCTAGCGAAGGACTGCTAGGCACCAGGCGAAGGACAACTTGGTACTGAAGACCTAACGAAGGACTGCCAGGCACCAGGCGAAGGACAGCTTGGTACTGAAGCCCTGGCGAAGGACTGCTAGGCACCAGGCGAAGGACAACTTGGTACTGAAGACCTGGCGAAGGACATCTAGGCACCTGGCGAAGGACAGCTGGGCAAAAGTCCAACCGGAGGAGCCGGTTGGCATCAGGTACATTCTCCCGAGAGGAGTAGGTGAGGATGCGTTCCCCGTCGAGGGAACAGTAGGCGTCGGTTCGACCTAGGGCTCCATTTTGGAGGCCCAAAGTCAGAACCAAGACAGCTAAGGCTGTATAAACTAACATCTTACTGCTTTATGTTGTTTTGGACTAACCCTGGATGCATGACCGAAGGAACGAGTGTCTGCAGCTCAGAGAGCCTCAAAGGAGTGAGGCAGCAGCTGACCAGGGCGCCCGGAGTGTCCCGGGCGCCCCCAAGGTGAACACAAAACACATGAAGCAAAGGCAGGCTTCGACAGCTCATGGGCAGGGCGCCCCCCATGCTCCCGGGCGCCCCCAGCGTCCCGGGCGCCCCCAGTGCAAGCCAACGAAGCAGAAGCTAGCGAAGCCAAGGGATAAGAGTTGACCCGGTCAACCCGGGCGCCCCCAGCGTCCCGGGCGCCCCCGTCAAGATCTGATCCCGAGTTTGAAGGGATCAGAGCTGACCGAGTGGAACTCGGATCGGCCGACACGTGGGGGGGCACCCTCGACGTTCCGGGTGCCCCCAGGGGCTATAAATAGGCCCTCGACCCCAAGGCTTCGAACAACAATTCTTTAAACGCTTCTACGCTCTTCTGCTCCCGCGCTCTGCTCCAGAAACCTCCCAACTCGAGATACAAGCGCCGACGACGTCCCTCTGCTCCAAAAATTCAATCTACACCGGACATCGGTAACGAAGAGTTGTTTTTAAGTTTACTATACTGCTTTTGTAATATCTCTTTGTAAACGATTTTGCGCAAATATAGAATTGCCCATAGTAAACGGTCAACGACCGTGGGCCTTGGAGTAGGAGCCGACCGCGACTCCGAACCAAGTAAAAAACTCGGTGTTTGCGTGTGTTTGATTTAAATTTCCGCTGCGTAATTGCTCTAACTTTAATCCGAATGTTTTACGATATTCACCCCCCCCCCTCTATCGTTTCTCTCGATCCAACACCAAGTTCTAGAAAAACCAAGAAACCCAGACTCAGTCACCCAACCGATCAAATTGTGCGTGATCCAACTCTAGGAGTCAGAACTAGGTCTTCCTATAGAAACCTTAGTCAGATAGCAATGATTTCAAAAATAGAACCTAAGACTATAAAGGAAGCCCTACCTGATCCTGATTGGATCATAGCTATGCAAGAAGAGTTAGCCCAATTTGAAAGGAACCAAGTTTGTGAACTAGTACCTAAGCCTGAGGGCAAATCCGTCATTGACACTAAGTGGGTTTTTAGGAATAATTTAAATAATCAAGGAGAGATAGTCAGAAATAAAGCCCGCTTAGTAGCAAAAGGATTCAGTCAAGTAGAAGGGTTAGATTATGACGAAACCTATGCCCCAGTAGCTAGACTCGAGTTCATTAGGATGTTGTTAGCCTTTGCATCCCATAAAGGATTTAAACTCTATCAAATGGATGTAAAGTCAGCCTTTCTAAATGGACTCATTAAGGAAGAAGTTTATGTAGGACAACCCCCTGGTTTTGAGGACTTCGAAAGACCTGACCATGTTTACAAACTTACTAAAGCACTTTATGGACTAAAATAAGCACCTAGGGCCTGGTATGAACGCCTATCAGCTTACCTAATTTCTAAAGAATTTAAACAAGGACAAATTGACTCAACCCTATTTATTAAAACCTTAGGAAAAGAGATCTTTATTGCCCAAATCTACGTCGATGACATAATCTTTGGGTCCACCAACTCAAATTTTTTAAAAGAATTCGTTAAAATAATGGAAAATGAATTTGAAATGAGCTTAGTTGGTGAGCTCAACTTTTTCCTAGGGTTACAAATTAAACAAACTAGGGAAGGAAACTATGTCCATCAATCCAAATATGCTAATGAGTTAATAAAGAAATTTAAAATGGATAACTCTAAAAGCATAAGTACCCCCATGGCCACAAATATAAAAATAGATAGTGACCCTGATGGTAAACCAGTAGACCTTAAGCTCTATAGAAGTATGATTGAAAGTCTACTGTACCTTACAGCCAGCAGACCTGATATCCTTTTTGCTGTAGGAATGTGTGCTAGATACCAAACCTGTGCTAAGGAAACGCACTTAGCAGCCCTAAAAAGAATACTAAGATATATTAAGGGCACCCTAAATGTAGGGATTTGGTATCCTAAGACCTCAACCTTTGAATTGTCAGGATACTCGGATTCTGACTACGCTGGTTGTAAATTAGGTAGAAAGAGCACAAGTGGAAGCTGCCAACTGTTAGGAAACAGTCTTGTAAGTTGGTGCAGCAGAAAACAACACTATGTAGATCTATCCACAACTGAAGCTGAGTATGTAGCTTTAGGAGAATGTGTAGCACAACTTTTATGGATGATACATACTCTTAAGGACTTCCAGCTCAACTACACCCAAACTCAGGTTTTCATTGACAATATAAGCTCAATTAATCTAACTAAGAATCCAATCCAACATTCTAGAACTAAACACATAGAAGTTAAACACCACTTTGTAAGAGATCATGTAGCCAGGGGTGAGATAGTCCTTAAGCATGTAGAATCTAAATCTAACTTAGCTGACATATTCACTAAACCCCGACCTGAGTCTGAGTTCATCTCACTAAGAAGACAGTTAGGATTATGCTTAGTAGAATAGGTTAACTCTACTGTTGGTTTTCATACTGCTTTACTTGATTTGAAAAATCAGTTTATAAAAGAATTTTAAAACTGCTTTACTTGATTTCAAAATCAGCTTTTACTTAATTTGAAATTTTTTATGAAAATTTTAAAATTAATTTCTTGACTTAGTTTTATTTTAAAAACTACCCCCTTCAAAATTAGGTTTTTTTCGCAAATGGACTTAGCCTAGGCCTTAACCCTAAAACTGCATGCACTTATAGATTTAGAAACCAGCATCTCACAAGCACCTTAGGGTACTTTTGATTGATAACCTAGAATGGGTTGAGATGCTTAGGTCTTTGCCTTAATTCAAGATGCTTTAAGTCAGTGCATCTGCAGTAATTGGGGCACTAAATACAACTTAAACAGTAATCAAGTTAAGTGTCAAGTTTAGAAAATCTAACTTGAACAGAACACTTAACTTGACTAACCCTAGTGAAACTACTGTTTATAACAGTTAGTAAGTAGCTAATTGGGTTAGACAGGGCCCTAAAGAGATAATTGAAATTAGTTTGCTTCAGTTCATCTTGCATTGGTTCAGTACAGCACATTGATTTTATCCTTATGCAATTTATTTATTTTTTGCTATATTTTTGATATATGGCAAAGGGGGAGAGATAGGAAAGGAGAGAAGCTTTAAAAATTATTTCAAAATATAAATTTTCAAAACTTTATCCTTTCTTCAAAAAGTACTTAATCTATTTCAAAAGTACTAAGGTTTTCTTCAAAAAATTTTCTAAGTTAAGCTGTTTTCAAAAATTTTTTAAAGTACTTAAACTTAAGTTGTTTTCAAAAATTTTTTAAGTACTTAAAGTTAAGCTGTGTTCAAAATTTTTTCAGTACTTAAATTTAAGCTGTGTTCAAAAATCCTTTAAGTACTTAAACTCAAGTTGGTTGTCAAAATTTTTCTAAGTACTTAAACTCAAACTGTTTTTCAAAAATTTTGCTAAGTACTTATCTTAAACTTAAGCTATGGTTCTAAGAACTTAAAACTTCAGAAGATGTTTCTTTTCTACTGACTTGAAATTAGTTTTAAGTGTAAATTTTCAAAAGTGAATAACCATTTTTTTGAAAATATGTGTCTAAAGTTTTTTTTGAAAATTGTTCTAAGTGTTTAAAATTAATTCCATCTTTAGACTTAGAAATTTTTTCAAACACCACGAACTTTTGAAAACCCTAGGGGGAAATTCCTTCCAGGGGGAGGAAACTACTGTTATATCACCTGTTCTTGATTAACTTAACTTGTTGAACCAGGTTGCCATAAATCAAAAAGGGGGAGATTGTTGGTGCAGACAGCACCCAAGTCGAACCTGTGTTTTGATAATGGCAAAAGGGTTCAAAAGTTAAGATATTATGTTGATCTAACATGTTCACTAAGTATACAGGAAAAGAAGTCCTAGGTATACTGGGCATGAAGTCCTGGTCAAGGACTGGGCACGAAGCCCTGGCAAGGAGCTGGGCACCGAAGACCTGCTCGGAAGGTGGGCACGAAGTCCTGGTCGAGGACTGGGCACGAAGCCCTGGCAAGGAGCTGGGCACCGAAGACCTGCTCGGAAGGTGGGCACGAAGACCTGCTCGGAAGGTGGGCACGAAGACCTGGTCAGGTGCATCGGGCAAAAGTCCAACCGGAGGAGCCGGTTGGCAAAAGGTAAACTCTCCTGAGATGAGTAGGTGAGGACGCGTTCCCCGTCGAGGGAACAGTAGGCGTCGGCTCGACCTAGGGCTCTATTTTGGACCCAAAGTCAGAACCAAGACAGCTAAGGCTGTATAAACCCAATATTTTATTGCTTTGTATTGTTTTGGACTAACCCTGGATGCAGGACCGAAGGAACGTGTGTCTACAGCTCAGAACGCCTCAAAGGAAAGAGGCAGTAGCTGAGTAGGGCGCCCCGGAGGTCCCGGGCGCCCCCAAGGTCAAGCAAAATAAGTTAAGCAAAGAAGTGCTTCAGTAGCTCACTAGGCGGGGCGCCCCCATGCTCCCGGGAGCCCCGGATGGTCCGAGCGCCCCAGGCTCAAGCTAACGAAGTGGATCAACTCAAGCCAGCGAGAAGCCAGTGGATCGAGTCAACCCGGGCACCCCCAGCATCCCGAGCGCCCCCGGTCAAACCTCAGCCCGATCCTGGAGGGATAACGGCTGACCAAGAGTTGCTCGGATCGATTGACACATGGGGGGGGGGGGGGCACTCCCAACGTTCCGGGTGCCCCCGGAGGCTATAAATAGCCCCTCGACCCCAAGGTTTCCAACAACACTTCTTCCAACGCCAATACGCTCTTCTACTCAAGCGCTCTGCTCCGGAAACCTCCCAACTCGAGATACAAGCGCCGACGACGTCCCTCTGCTCCGAGATACATTCCACACCAGACGTCGGTAACGAAGAGCTATCTTTTTAAGCTTACTATACTGCAATTGTAATTTCTATTTGTAAACCTTTTTGCGCACATATAGAATTGCCTGCAGTAAACGGTCAACGACCGTGGGCCTTGGAGTAGGAGCCGACCGCGACTCCGAACCAAGTAAAATCTTAGTGTTTGTGTGTTGTTTGGTTTTAGTTTTTCCGCTGCGTATTCTCTATTTCTCAATCCGAAACGATTTACGATATTCACCCCCCCCTCTATCGTTATTCTCGATCCAACATATAAGGGGCTTCACCCCTTTGCTTTCGAACATCAATTCACATCAACGTAGAAAAGCTTTATTGCAACTCAAGCACTCCAAACACTCTCCAACTCTCTTCCGTGCTCGAGTTTTTCCACACCGCCAACAATCAAGATCAACGACACGCCACCCAAGATGCTCTGTGACCTTTCTGGTGTCATCGGTATAATCTAAATTCGTTGTTTAAATTTTGTATTCGACTTACATATTTGTAACATTTACTTGAATTACAGAATTGCCCAACGAAAATGGTTAAGGATCGTGGGCCTTGGAGTAGGAGCCGTTAAAGACTCCGAACCAAGTAAAAAAGAAAAGTGTTAGCATTATTTTTTATTCTTCCGCTATGTTTTCTGATTATTCCGAAAATTTTTAGTAATCGCTATTCAACCCCCTCTCTATCGATTACAACAATCCCACAAAAAGTATTAGAATTAATTTCAAAAATCATAGCATTAATATTAAATATTAAGGAATTAATATTCAGTATTTTACTATTATCAATATTTGATGTGGATTTGTTATCAGTTAATTTATCATGCAACAAATGTAATTTATTATGTAAGTAATCTAATTTAATAGGATAATTAATATGAGAATTATCTAACTTGGAAAAAGAATTATCTAATTTAGTAGGAATTGAAAAATACTTTTGCAGGAATTAACTTTTCGTACCTTCTTTACCGTGGTCGGACATTGGTTCTTCTAGTGTCCCTGCTTTTGACACTTGAAACATTGATAGATACCATTTTGTTGATTATTTTAATTGCTATAATCCATGTTTGACCTATGTTTTTATTGCTTAATTGTGAAATTGCCCTAGGTTTTAGAACTTACCTTTATTTTGGACTTAATTGCAAATTTGCATTAAATTGGATTATTTGGCCACTAAATTTCTGAACTATTTTTTGTAGGCATGAAAGGTTCATGGACCTAGGGCATACTGGGTCAAACTCGAGTCGGAAGTGACCCAGATCGAGTTATCAAGATTAGGATTAAATCCGGGTCGTCCGATTCAAGAGCGGCTAGATCTGAGCCATCCAGGACCATCTGAAGCAATCCGAGCTAGGGTTAGGGTTGATCAAGCACTCTGATCAAGATCTAAGGTTTCATCCCAATCAGAGCTAAATCAACCGTTGGATCAAGCTCGGAGGGCTCTAGATCGTCCATTCAAAGACTATGTTGATCTGGACCATCCATTGCACATCTGGAGGATCCGAGGTACCACGAGGCAGATCCTGACCCCAGATCATCATCATCAAAATTTGGATCAGATCAGAGCAAGATCAGCCGTTGGATTCATCTAAATCAATCTGGACCGTCCATTGATAAGTATTTAATCAAACTCACCGCAGCAGCTTCTCCTCGTCGCGTCTCCGCCGCAGTGTTCTTCTTCTTCAGCTAGTTTCTTCGTTCTTCAGCAATTTCTTCATCTAAGGGGCGCGACCCCTCAATTTCTTCACTAGATCGAGTTCTAGGTCAGTGGAAGGGCTCTCGGTGAAGTTCCAGCTCAAATTCTGCCCAAGAACAGAGTTGTTGAGAGGTTTCCTGTAATGACCCGCCTTCTGGTACTAAGCTTCAAGGCGGATCGCTACTACTAACTGGCTGATTACTGATTTCTACTAATTTTAAATTAGCTGGGAGAATTTTTAAAAATTCTTAATTTACTATTTACTGAACTAACAATTCATAAACATGTTGAGAGTACTAACTAGCCCAAAATAAAGCAAAACTTTTATTTTATTACCTTGGTAGGATTCGATCCCCCAACCTCTGCGTTGCATGGCTAAAGTACTAACCAGCTGCTCTACACCAGTTTTGTTTTACACAGTACCAGTCGACTGCTATATGCCAGTCGACTGGTCAGGCCACAGAATGTTTCTGTGCCCGATACCAGTCGACTGGTATTTTCCCAGTTGACTGGTAGTTCTGAAATTCTAGTTTTTAGATTTCTAGATTTTACCAAACTTGAGCCACAATGTACCAAAATCATATCTAACAAGTAGAATGACATAAATAAAGTTCCACAACCATTCTAGGTCATTTATTACACGTTTTTGGAGGGTTTCTAGCATGTATAGCAACTTAGAAATCACAAAAACGACATGTAAAAGCATAACATGAATGTGCCAAGTTTGTATCAACTTCTTATTGAAACTATTCAGTATTCCTATCTAAAGGCATCCTTAGCTACTACATGTCATTCCATATGGTGCATTAATCTTAGAACAAGCATATCTTAAGTATTTAGCATGTAGATCAAAAGTATCAAGTTCTTACTCCTAAAGCGTAAACATGGGTCTAAATTACCCTATCACAAGTAAATGACTCATGACATTCAAGCATTCACAAAACCAATATTAAGTCAGGTAATTAAACTACTTCAAGCATACTAGGCACCACGAATACAAGTCTAATTAAATTCATACATGGTTCACATAATTTATTGCGGAATAACTAAAGAAGCATAATAAAGACTTTCTATGCTTTGCAAGTTCCGAAGACTTTTATTCCAACTCCACCATCACACACACTTTGCATCAAGCCCGCCACCTCCGCTACTAGTGCTTTCCTTTACCTGTATCTGCAGTATAAGGAAATGCAAACTAATAAGCATAAAGCTTAGTAAGTACCATCTAGACTCACAAAACTATGAAAATTCGAATTATGCTTTTGTAAAACATGCTATGCACATACATGCTCATATCCATAAGTAATCATGCTAGGCTCATGCTAAAATACATATCACAGAATGTCATGGCATATAACTGAGACATGGCACATACTGAACTAAAACTGAAAAGTAAACTATAACATGGCATACATATCTGAACTGGAACTGAAACTAACTAACATAAAACTAATTATTAAATTCACCACATGCTAATATGAATTTCTGAAAACTAATACATATAGTAGGTGAAAGTAATAATCAACTGCTGTGGGCCCGGCAATGTACCAACTGTGCGCGCATCCCTAATAAATCCGAGGTAGCAAATCCCGAATCCATTAGGGTTCTACTAGGTTATCTGAACCTAGGGGCAACTAGGAGCTCATCCCATACTAGGTTATCTGAACCTAGGGGCAACTTGGAGCCCATCCCTGGACCGAAGTCCGTTACAATGCCAACTGAAAATAAAATAGTTCTCTTATACTTTTCTTTTTCTCTTCTGATTCTTGCTTTTACTAGGTTATCTAAACCTAGGGGCAACTAAGAGCCCATCCCGTTGGACCTTGGTCCCGATCATAAACTGAAGCAAGAATTTCTATTCTTTAATGCTTTCTATAGCAATAATTGAACTGAACAATTTAACAAACACCTAATGTGCTTCATGACCCAAAACTAACGGGTAGCACAACGTGTTTGTTCATAAATTTACGATTTCTAATCGTAAAACATACATACAAGGAAATAAGGCATATGAAAAAGCAACCGAAACTACTTATACCGCAGGTGAGGGATACTTACATCCTGCGCTTGTTCTTACGACTCTAAAGCGTAGGTTTTTGGGAAAAGGAACGATCCTTAGAGTTTCGGAGAGCTTCTAACGGAGAATTCTTCCTCGGAGAGATTCCCTAACGTAGCCTCCTTCTTAAATCCTTTGGATCTTCCCTTGGTTCGAGCGCGCGGGAGAGAGGGTGAGAGGAGAGGTCGCGTGCGTGAGGGAGGGCGTCGGTGTCGCTGGGTTGGGAGAAAACTAACCTAAAACTCGTAACTCCCTCTTTTATGGGGGCGAATTTAACTAATTCTACCTTATCTATTGTTTCCCTTAATCTATTTCAACAAAAGCAAACCATCCGACTTGGTCAGCCCCTTCCTCTCTCAACCCCTAGGTTTAGGGATCAAATCCCACTTAAACGGTTTTTTTTTCTTTTTATCCCTTTTTGCCACTTTCGTTTATGGAAAAATTCTATAAAAATATCCATAAATTCGGAATAAATTCTAAGATATTTCTAAAATTAGTTTTGAGAATTTTCGTTACATTTCCGCAGCTCGGCCATCAGATTTCGTCAACATCGGCTGCGCATCATTTCATCCATCTGAGTAATTCAGAGGGGTTCCCTGGAGTGCTCGGATCAATCCCAAATCATCATCGCAGCTGAGTTGAAGGAATTGGATGGGTTTTCGGATTTGAGCAGAGATGAGCTGGTTTTGAATCGCAAGGGCTGTTTCCATCGATTTGCTGAGCTTACGGGTTCGAGGCTCACACTTGCGTGACGAACAAGGAGTACTCGAGCTAGGGAGTGATTGAGGAGTAGTTTCAATTAGTTAATTTCAGTTTTCTTAGCTGTAACTTCAGTTCTGCCAACTTATTTCTATTTCTGAAACTTTGTATTAGCTGTAGTTTTCTTGTCTGAATTGTTCTTTCGTAATTAGGTTTTAATTCTTCAATGTCAGTAGCTAGATAACTTGGTTACTTAGCACTTTACTTAAATTCAGCTGTTTTTGCATTTTAATTGATGCGTATCAGTTTGTTTCAGCTTTTCCCTGTTTTTCAGCTGTGTATCAGCTTTCTCATGCTGCAAATTCACTTAGTTCTGAACTCTTTAGTGTATTTCACATCTAGTGTGTTAGTTTAGTTGATTTAAGTTGTTTCTCCTCTAGCTTCATTTCTGAATTTTGATCAGTTTGGTATTTCTGCATTTCCTGCACATGCTGTAATCCAATTCTGTTTTCTGCATTTCAGCTTCGAATTCTGCCACCCAGCTTTAACTTTTGCAATCTTCAGCTTCTTATTTCAGAAATGGTACAAATAAGCTGAGTTCTAACTTCTGAACTCACGAGCAGTTGTTGCATTCAAAAGCTATGGATCTAACTCTCTGAAATGGTAGAAACTCTTCCTTGCGTGCCACTCACAGTTTCTGCTATTGTATCAACTCTAAACTTCTGCGTTTCTGCACTTAAATTCTGGGTATCAGTCTTTTATTTCAGCATCTGAACTTGATCCAAGTTGCTTCGAACATTTCTGAGTTTATTGTTTCCTGATTTCAAGTCTCAGTTTCTGCATTTGCAGTTCATTTCTGCACATGAAAAAATTCAGTCCCAAGTCTGTCAGCTTAGGTGTTATTGGTTTCTAAAGTTGTGTCAAGAGAACCTTCGAATCTTCTACATCTTGTTCGAAATTAAATTGCACACCGGAATTCAGCTTGCCTCATGTGTTTGTTTGCAATCGAATTGATCTGCAGTTCTGAAACTGATTCTGCCTTTACAGTTTCTGAATTGTGCTGAATTTCGTTGCTGAATTTTTGTTCTGCATGATTTGCATATCAGAGTATTGGTAGCTTACCTTCCCAATCTTAATTGATTAGTTCCCATTCTGAATGGTCAGAATTAGCTCGGCACTCCACATCAGATTTGGCACATAAGCTTCATCCATTTGGGTAGCAAGTTTACATCAAATTCTGCACAAAGTTTCAAGTGGAATTTCAGCATTAGTTTGTGCCAAGTTGAATGCAATTTATAGGGTACTTTTGAGCTTGAATTCAGTCTTTTTGCTGTCATTGTATTTCGGAACTGTTAGTATTAACTTTGGCACAAAAGTAGCAGTTTTGGCACAAGTGTTTTCCTATGTGTATCAAGAATGCTTTGGTAATTCTTTTGTATCAGTTTAGCTCTCCATAAGAATTCCTTTGCATTTGAATTCAGTGAATCGAATTAAGATTTGTTTTCCAAGTCTGGTTATTGTGCATTGGTTGATTAATTCCATCATTCGTTGAGTTCTTTAGTGCCAACTCCTTGTGTAGCTCCCTTAATTGAGTGGCTTGCTTTTCATTGCTTTTCCATTTCTAATTGAAACAAAACTCAATTTTATTTGAAACCCAAAATTCACAAACGACACATAAACACGAGCGTGAATCAAACAAACATCAACTAGTCCCAAGGAAAAATACGACCTGTGGCCCCTTTACTACGTTTTCATATTTTGATTGCAAAAAGGGTTTCCAGCACATTTATAAATTCTAAATTCTGATTGGACCCACATTTCGTGACAATTTAATCAGTATATTTCGGGTCCGTCAAACATCGGATGTGACTTTTGTCCGTCTGGACTCCTAGCGTTGGTACCTTCGTTGCCGCTAGTGGTGAAGTACGAATCTTACGAGTAGGACACTGGTTTTATAGTGTCCTCTCTCCCTGCACTTAAAACAAATAATATGGAATTTAAAAAATGACATAATAAAAAATTTTACTTTTATTCACCCTTTCTCCCCCTCAATTTCTGGCATTTTTGCTCCTTCGGCTGTTAGTTCGGTGAAGAGCTACCTGCTCTGATATCACTTGTAGGATCAGTGCCAGTCGATAGAGGAGGGGGTGAATATCGACTCGTAATTTTCGTCGGAAAACTTCATCATTCATCTTTCTATCAGAGTTAATACGCAGTGAAATATAAAATAAAATAAAGAAAGACAGCAGAAAAACTCTCGGGATTTATTTGGTTCCCAATCTCGCAGGGTCAGTACGTCCAAGGCCTAAGTATTCAGCGTGAGTCCACTAATGATCTCCTTTCCGGACTTTCCGAAGGCGGAGAAACCGGTCTTACAGTTTAAAAAGCAAACACAAATAGAAACAATAATTACAACTTGTAATTAAAAACAAACCAAACAAACTCGACGATCCCGACCGGTCTGGAACTCCGAAGCGTCGCACACTTCCTCATGGAGCCTCCTTGGTCGCAGAGCTTCGTCTTGAGCGCTTTTTCTTTGCACAGAATGTCTTAGCAGATGAAAAACATGAATGTTTGAAGTGAGGGGTCAAACCCCTTTATATACTGTGTTCTCGGGCGCCTGATAAGGCTAGGGCGCCTGCCACGTTGCAGTTAAACCTGATTCGCAGCTGCAAACTCGATGCAAGAATAAACATCCCTTCTCAGGTGCCTATTAAGCCTCAGCCGCCTGCCACGTGGTCAAAACTTGACCTATTGTTGTGATCAGTCACAGGCCTTCCCAGACTTCTGATACATATAGGGTGCCTGGGTTACCAGGCGCCTGACTTCATTCAGGTGCCTGGGAACCCCTTTTCCCAGGCTTGATTGTTTTTGTGTTTTGCTTTCCTATCTTGCCTCCAACTCCCGGTACCTACAAGACAACAAAACACACAAACAAAGCAAATAATCTTAAGCCTTAGTTAATTGGTTCTGACTTTGGATTTTAACTGAAACCCTAGGTCAAACCGACGCCTAATGTTCCCTTTCTCGGGGAGTGTGTCCTCACCTACTCCACCCTAGAGAAGTTACCTTTGCTAACCGAGACCTCCGGTTGAACTTTTGCTCAGCCTATGAGAACCTGGATCTCGAGACGTCCGACCTCGACACATCTCTACATCTGTCTGCGATCCCCACTCGGCTAAGTCTTTTGCCCGATCCTCGACCAGGACTTCGTGCTCGACCTCCAAGACTCCCAGATCTCGAGACATCCGACCTTGGCCCGTCTCTACTTCATTCTGTAGTCCTCGCTCGGCTAAGACTCCGTTGCTCGATCCCCGACCAGGACTTCGTGTCCAACATCACTCACCAGGACTTAGTCCACCTAGCATCACTCACTAGGACCCGACTTCACTCACTAGGATTTCTTCCACCTAGCTTCACTCACTAGGATTTCTTCCACCTAGCTTCACTCACTAGGACCCAACTTCACTCACCAGGATTTCTTTCACCATAATCACTTCTTTGCTAGTCATCTTAATCCTGACTAGACTTCTTCCAACCTTCAGGTAAGTACACTAAACCTCAAGTCCAGTTTGGTTTAATCCCTTGGTCAAACTGACCAACCCTGGGTTCTATTTACTCTACCAAATATCAGATCCTGTTTGGCTATACCTTTGTCAACCTGATCAAACCTGGGTTTCGCCTACCAAACATCAAGTCCTGTTTGGCTTAACCCTTGATCACTTTGACGAAACCTAAGTACATTGTCACTTATAGTTCTGCCAAATATTAGGTTCTGTTTGGCTAACCCTTTGTCAAACTTGATCAAACATGGGTTTATCCTACCAAACATCAGGTCCTATTTAGCTTAACCCATGATCACTTTGACTACCCTTAGTATATTGTCTGCCAAATATCAGGTCATGTTTGGCTAACCCTTTCTCAAACTGGATCAAACCTGGGTTTGCCCTACCAAATATCAAGTCTTGTTTGGCTTAACCCATGATCACTTTGACTAACCTTAGTATATTATCAAATATTGAAACCCTAGAGGATGATTGTCTATCACTGATGCTCTTTGCACCAACAAATACCTCCCGACTAGTGGGAGGTCTTTGTAACTCAGCAGTCTGTATACAAAAAATACAGTGTTTTGATATATCTAAAAAACCATAATGAATGTTTATTATAACATAAATAAAAACTTACCAAGTCAGTGGCATGCTGGACAATCAAACGAGATCCAACAGTGTATTTCGTGTATCCGGTGTTAGGGCCAGCAAGCTCCGAGTTGCGATTGTCTCGAGTAATTGCAGTATTATCTTTCCAATGCTAGACAT
Source organism: Boesenbergia rotunda (assembly GCA_024364735.1). Lineage (NCBI taxonomy): Eukaryota > Viridiplantae > Streptophyta > Magnoliopsida > Zingiberales > Zingiberaceae > Boesenbergia > Boesenbergia rotunda. The sequence continues at coordinate 278,550 of JAGFNQ010000731.1, read as the reverse complement.
TCCAGACTGCTCTCCATGCTGCCCAAACTATCTCAGGGACCTCAGAAGGCCTATTTGCCTTCTTTCTCCACTTATATAGCATGTCCTTGTACAACTTAGAGCAATAGGCATTCCAGGTTTTCTTGAATTCTGTAACGTCCGTAAAATCCTCTCAATTTTTACATGAACACTAATATGAATATTAGTACAATTCTTAATGGATTGTAGGTGGAATTCTAGTATAATTCTTAATGGGCTTTATGTGGGTTTTTAGAAAATAAATAAATAAGGGGAAAGAACCAAAAAAATAGTAATTGCCAAGGTGTGAAGCTTAGACCTTAGGTGGTAGCAAAGCCTTATGATGCATGGGATAACCAGTAGCCCCAGCAAGGGTGTGCTGTTAAAAAGGAGAGGAAAATTATGGTTAAGGGTAGGGAATGTGAAGAGGCACCATGTGAAGAAGGTGAAAAGGCACTTGTGAAGAGACAAAAGGCATTATAAATTCCCTTCATCCTCCTTCTTCCATCCCCACCGAAATCTCCCTCTCCCATTTCAAAAAAAAAAATCTCATCTAGAGGCTTTGCCCTTGGAAAACTTCACAAGAAGACTCCCTCTTGAAGATCCAACTTTTTCTACAAGGCTACAAGGGCAAGGAGTGATCTAAAGTCAAGAAAGTTTTCATTTTCTTTCTCTATTCAAGGTTGATAACCAAGATAAAGAGATGTAAGACTCCCTCACCTGTGGTATAATAGTTTTCTATGTTGTCTATCATGATTTAAGTTTTGTTTGGGATCTATGTTGAGAAAACTATGGATTAGAGTTTCTACAAGTTTCGGCCAAGCATGGTTTTTGGGTTTGGGATGATGTTAAAACCTCACTTATGATTCCTAATGCTTTTCCATGATAAATAAAGAATAAATTATGAGTTGTGGAATTTTTGTAGCACCCAAGACACCCTACAAGTTTCGGCCACCATCCCATTTCCATGGTTAGGATTAGATCTAACCCTCCAAGTATGCTTATTATGATTCCCTGTGATATAATGGATGTTAATTGTGAATTATATGAATTTTTCCATGGACTTAAGACCCCTATAAGTTTCGGCCAAGACCAAATGTTAGGGCTAGGAGCTAGGGTTAGCCCAATCATATGTTCTAATGGCTTCCTATGGCATTGTATGTATTGTGTTGGATGTTAATTATGAATTATATGAATTTTCTATGGACTTGTGGCCCCTTTAGGGTTTCGGCCAAGACCTAATCTAGGGCTAGGAATTAGGGTTAGCCTCAATCATGTGTTCTAATGGCTTCCTATGGTATTGTATGAATTTTAACCCTAACTTTATGTGCTATGCATCATGATCTTGTATGCTTATATTATGTGTCATGTTTTAGTAGGTTTATTTATGGATGTTTTAAACCATATGCCATGAACATATGTATTATGATAGGTATATTATGATTATGTAGACCTATGCATGTTTTATGTTGAATGTCATGAACCTATGTAGTATATATCATGTTCATATGGATCCTACCCATGCATGCTTTATGATAGATACCATGATCATGTATGCTATGTGCTACGTACCATGTATGTAAAAACTTATCTATGCATGCTCACCTTATGTACCATGATCATGCAAGCTTTATGAACTAAGATGATGTTTATGCCTTAAGACATAATTATGTATGTATGTCATGTCTTATGAATGAAAATGATGAATGAAGATGATATTCATGCCTCTAAGACATAATAATGTGTGCATGACATACCTTATGAATGAAGATGATGTTCATGCCTTTAAGGCATAATGATGTTATGCATTAACTATGAATGATGAAATGCTAAGTATGCTTTATACTATGCTTTATGTATTAAGATCATGTTTATGTTTTTAATTATGCCATGTAAGTTTTATGAATGATGTAAAAAGAAGCATGTGAAGCTATTTTACTTTATGGATGGGCTTGTACCGGACCCAAGTAAGGTCCAAGGGATGGGCTCCTTATGAAAGCCTCGGTGTGGGACTACCGAAGTTGTCCCCGGTTCTGGGACTACCGAAGCTGTCCAACAGGGATGGGCTCCTTATGAAAGCCACAGTGATGGACTACCGAAGCTATCCCTAGGTTGAAAGTAACCTAGTACCCTAGTAGGTCGAGACTAGCTACCTCGTATTTACTTAGGGATGCGCGCAAATGATGGATGTATGCATGTGGTACAAGCCGGGGCCCCCCATGATGTTATGATTTATATTTAAGTAAATATAATTATGATTTTCAAATAAGCATCCTTATGTTATGTGCATTTAACTCATGCATTCATTCATGTTATGCATCTATGCCATGTCAAGTAAGTCATATGTTTATGTTTATGTCAAGAACTTCTCTATGTTAAGTATTTTATATGCTTATGTTTATGTCAAGAACTTCTCCATGTTAAGTATTTTATATGATTATGTTTATGTCAAGAACTTCTCCATGTTAAGTATTTTATATGCTTATATTTATGTCAAGAACTTCTCCATGTCAAGTATGTCATATGCTTACGTTTTATGTCAAGAACTTCTCTATGTTAAGTATGTTATGTGCTTTTGTTTTAAGTGGCGTATGGTTTTAGTGAGTAGGAAAGGGTCTTACTAAGCCTATGTGCTTATAAGTTTTATTTTCTTATACAGCAGATCAAGCAAGAGAATATTAAGCTAAGGGAAGCAGCAGGAGGGGCAAGTGTGTGTGTGTGGCAGTGACTTGGCCAAACGAAAAGGAAAATATCCTAATACTCATCATTGTCACATGTTTTATGTTTTGCACTGTCATCTTTATCTTCATGCTATACTTTATGATGGTTTTCCTAAAGACCAACTTCTTATGTTCTGCATTGTCAACTCTAGTATCATGCTACACTTTATAATGGTTTTTCCTAAAGAACAACTTATGTTGATTTCCATGATGTGTTCGTTTAGAACAATATGTTGGCTTTAAGCTTGATGGTAGACTAAGTTATATTTAATGCAAACATGTTCAAGAATGTTATGTCTCACATGCTATATCCTATTTCTTTTATGTTATGACAATGCTAAGTTTACCAAGTAACCAGGTTTAAGAATGATAGCTAAGATATGTCAATATGAGTTGCATGGTTTAAATGCATATGTATGAAGTTTAAATTATTCCGCTGCATTAAGATCTCCATATGCATATATGTATGTTAGCGTAACGCCGCCCTCCGCCTACATCGTAGGGCTGGAATGGCGGGCATTACAAATTCCTCCTCTTGACCCTCCTCCCAAATATATCTCTTCTATATATATATATATATATATATATATATATAGAAGAGATATATTTGGGAGGAGGGTCAAGAGGAGGAATTTGTAATGCCCGCCATTCCAGCCCTACGATGTAGGCGGAGGGCGGCGTTACGCTAACATACATATATGCATATATATATATATAATATGATATTAGTTTAACATTAAATTAAATATATATCAAACTACTTACCAAAAATTCACCATAATAAAAATTTCTCAAATCTTGCCTATGTGGCCCTATGTGATAGCACTCGAGGCCAATCGTTCTTTGAATTTTTCTATATATATATATATATATAAGAGATATATTTGGGAGGAGGAATTTGTAATGCCCGCCATTCCAGCCCTACGATGTAGGCGGAGGGCGGCGTTACGCTAACATACATATATGCATATATATATATATAATATGATGTTAGTTTAACATTAAATTAAATATATATCTAAACTACTTACCAAAAATTCACCATAATAAAAATTTCTCAAATCTTGCCTATGTGGCCCTATGTGATAACACTCGAGGACAATCGTTCTTTGAATTTTTTTTGTAATGCAAACTGAGACCTAGTGACTGTCTGGGATAAAGTTATAGCAAAAATATCATATATTAGCAAATTTGACCTGAAATATATAAGAATTACATATTGACTTACCAATCACCCACTACTCTCAAAGTAATCCTGTCACCATGTGGTCTATGTCCTAACTGCATGACTATAAAAAGTCAAAATCATAATATTAGATGAAATACAAACAACTAGTATCAACGAAGATGAAACATAAACAACTAATATCAACGAACATGAAATGCAAACAACTAATACTAACGAACATGAAATATAAACAACTAGTAATATTCAATATTTAATCACCTGATCTAATTCCGATCGAACTAAATTAACATGTAAGTTTTCATCACTTGACTCCATTGATACATCAACCTCCTTACTGCTAGATATCTCACCATCATATATTTCCTCATAAGAGACATTATCATCTATAAGTAATTGTGATGCTGATTGTAATTCTGAATCAACGAAATTCATTATGACTTCTTCATTTTGATAAGCATCAGGGTTGTGAACAGTTATCGTATCTGGCATTTCAATATTTGACCTAGGCTTAATTTGACAAACAGCTAGCCATTCACTTGGTCGTCTTCTCTTAGTTGGGTACTCAAGATAAAATACTTGACCAGCTTGAACCGCAAAGATGAAAGGTTCAAACTTGTTGAATATTTTGGTTGAATTAACCTCATTTAAATTGTATAAATGATGTTTCCTGGTGCCCATCCACGGAGTTGGATCATACCAAGAACACCTGAATAATACACATCTTTTGAAAGGTAACGCTAATGCTGGGTATTTAACCTTGATAATTTCCTCTAGTATGCCATAATAGTCAAATTGAGTATCATTGTTGTTTGTTGATCATTTGACACAAACACCAGAATTATACGTTAGCCTTTGTGAATCACGTTGGCCGACATGAAATCTGTATCCATTCACATAATAACCCAAGAAGACAGTCACAGTACGTAGAGGTCCAAATGTGAGATTTTGTATTCATTCATCTTCTATATTTGAAATTCTATGATCATTCACCTATAATAGTGGTCGTTGATAAAATTAGATTAATATATAATAAAGAATTGTATACTTTAAAATGCATATTAACTGACTTACATATATTTGAAACCAAAATGTAAATTCATCCTTTATCTTCTGATCTACCTCATTTGTACTTATAGATGGATTTTGAATGTACAACTGTTGTTCATACAACCTGACATATAAGGTAATTTGATATCATATAAGAATTTTAATTATATTATCAAATAGTAATTTAATGCAAATAAATATATAAACTGATGCTATTACCTTAGGTAGGGTTTGACCTCTTCACAGTTCAGGAGTATATATTGTTGATGCAGTCTAACCCTGATTGTTGTTTTGGTGTTGACACCGATTTTAGTTTAGGTGGATGATCATGATTATGATTAAGTCCTGATCGGGGATTAGGCATGGTATGGAAAATCCTAGCTTGGAGGGCTAGGTGTTGAAAAGTCCTAATTCGGAAGGGTTGGGTGAAAAATCCTAGCTTGGAGGGCTAGGTGAAAAGTCCTAACTTAGAGGGTTAGGTGAAAAGTCTCAACTTGGAGAGTTAGGTGAAAAAGTCCTGGCTTGGAGGGTCAGGTCCTAGCTTGGAGGGCTAGGTTTGGAAAAGTCCTAATTCGGAAGAGTTGGGTGAAAAGTCCTAGCTTGGAGGGCTAGGTGAAAAGTCCTAACTTGGAGGGTTAGGTGAAAATTCCCAACTTGGAGGGTTAGGTGAAAAATCCTTAGCTTGGAGGGCTAAGGTGAATGAAACCCTAGCTTGGAGGGCTAGGTTGGAGCCCCTGGATCGGTCTGGTGACCGATCAGGGAGTTGGCACGGTTCTCCTTCATGGATCGGTCTGGTGACCGATCCAACGATGACTGATCGGTCTGGTGACCGATCAGGGAGTATGCGTTTCACCCATTGCTTGGCTCCTGATCGGTCTGGTGACCGATCAGGGAGCAAATAGTGAGGTTGAGTTCCCTTGCTGATCTGCTCCTGATCGGTCTGGTGACCGATCAGGATCACTGTGCAGATCGTTCTGGAGAACGATCCAGCGTCGCGAGTTCCGTCGCGGGTTCCTCTCTATGATAGATCAGGACGGAGCCTGATCTGTCTGGTCATGACCTGATCGGTCTGGTGACCGATTAGGAGGCTCCCTGATCGGTCCAGTGACCGATCAGGAGGTTTGGACTGCGAAGCTCAGAAATCGCCCGATAAAGGGGTGGATGTTGGGACCGGGTGCATGTTGACATGGATGCGGGTTCGTAATTTTAAAATTTAATTACGTGCAGCGGAAGGTTTAGTATAAATAATTTCACAAATTATTTAACCACACATCTAAGCATGCAACCTTATATTGTGTAGACATGATCATACATTAAAATTTTGCAGAAAGTAAACTAATTTACTTAATACCTCGCGTAACTCGAAGGAAGGGACGAGATCCAACCGTAAGCGTCCCTTGGAAGCTCCGCCTCTATTCGCGTCCACGCCGAGTTTTCTTCGGGATGACTTCGCAAAACTACGAGTTTCGTGCCGACAAGAACTACTAGATTCTCCAAAGGCATGACAAGAATACCAAGAGAGAGATGGGAAGACTAACCACTAAACGAAGAACGGAATCAAGATTCCGGGAGGAAGGAAGGAGTTGTGCCCGCTTCTTCTTCTTCTTCGGCAGCTGCTTGGTGGATGAAGCTCACGGCAACAAAGGAGTCCTCCTTTTAGGGCCGGCGGCACTAGAGGGGGGAGAGGGAGAGAAGGAGAGAGAGAGAGGGCTTATTTCTAAATCTCTTAGATTAATCTCCAAGTCTTACCTTGGTTCCTTTATATAGTAGCCTCTCAATCGCCAAGTCTCCTTTTTATGGAATAAATTTTCATAAGAAATTTATCATATAAATTTTTCTATGATTTATTCCATCATGCCAAGTTTTTATTATAATTTAATTTATAATAAAAACAGCCATGTCTCCCTTTTCTTATGGAAAGAAATTTCTTTATATAAATTTCCTTATCATGGTAAATCAATCCATTATTGATTTTATAAAATAAACCAATCCATGGTTCATTTTAATTTCCATGAAAATAAATTTCTTTATATAAATTTCTTTATATAAATTTTTTTATATAAATTTCTTTATCCATAATTTTATAAAACAAACCAAGCTCGGTTTATTTTATAATTTGAACCAAACAATTTGGTTCTCCCCTTTTAATGTGGCCGGCCAAACAAAGAGGGTGGGGACCCTCTTTGGCCGGCCAAACCCAAGCCTATACCATATGAATTTAACTCATTTAATTCGTCCAATAAACCTTCAAAAGACTTAGCCATTTTAAGCTTCCGATGCGTCTCTGAAAAATTCAGATTCGACTTATTTCTCTTAATCGGAAAATCCAATTTTCAACTCTTTTTAAATCCCTCGGATTACTCGTAGTGCGTGTGACTAAATAGGCTTTCGATTTATGTTAGCCGTCTATAATTAACCAATTATAGAATGATCATGAGTGACACCTAGTAGTACATCATGATCCCCAATTAATCGAAAGATCAACGGTTGACCTCAGAAATAATTCTGAAACCCTTCAGCAGCTATAATGAGTCGTACCCCATTCCCTTCACCATCTTATACCCACTTGGTTCAGGACACGGTCTATGTGTGTCAGTCCCCACTAGGCTGACTACGTCACACCTAGCCCAAGTAATGTCTTTCTCGTCCTATGGATTCTAGTTACTCTCATGTTTCTGAGAGATTCATACTCTGAACATGTGATGCTCTGGCCAGAGGCTTCGAGTAACAATCCGACGATAGGCCTTGGGTATACATCTCCTCGCAAGGAGTGGTGAATCCTTTGTAGTCTGTTCAAACATCTTCGGGCACTTCGGCTTATACCCAACCATCCTGGGTCCACACCTGCTTAGAGATGCTTGCTTAAGATGTCAAAGTATAAGTCTCCATGACCAAGATGACTTGGACACCGCAAGTCAAAGGAACATCGCACTTAAGCTGCAGTAAGAACTTCATTGACATATCTATATGTGGATTACCATATGAAGTTTTACAGCCAGTCACTCCAATGAACTAGTTCCCTTCACTAGCATTCATGTTTATCTCCGGACATTCCAATGTCTCCAGCCAGTGAAAATCAGCTGATTAGAGAATAACTCATGCTAGTCTCAACAGAATTGATAGTGTCCATATTTATCAATTCATCGACTAGGGACAATTTCAATATTTCACAATTGCACATGTAGAGATAATCACTAGTTGTGAATTCATCACAAATTCTCTCATGCTGTGAATTGTATTGCGGACATTCAGTAAATGAGTTTAAGATCTCAATCAAATACACAAACATGTATACTCAAATAGTGAATATTCATTTATTAAAATAAATGATTACAATCATAAGGCGATTGCCTTAGGACACTTCTCTCACAATACTAACAAACTCCCACTTGGCCTAATGCCAATCGCTACGGTATCCAATACCACAGGCTCTAACATGACCCTCAAACTTGCTTTGAGGCAAGGCCTTAGTTAAAGAATCCACTAAATTCCTTTCAGTGGGAATTTTCTCAATTTGTATATCATTCCTACTTATAATCTCTCTAATCAGATGATAGCGGTGAAGCACATGTTTGGATCGCTGATGAGACCTTGGTTCTTTTGCTTGTGTAATAGCTCCATTGTTGTCGCAGTAAACCGGCGCTGCTTCATCAATGGTTGGAACCACACCAAGTTTTGAGACAAACTTCTTGATCCAGACTGCTTCCTTTGCTGCTTCCGAGGCTGCAATATATTCCGCTTCCGTGGTAGAATCCGCTACGGTGTCTTGTTTTGAACTTTTCCAACTTATTGCGCCTCCATTCAAGATAAATACGTATCCGGACTGAGATTTGGAGTCATGCTTATCTGTCTGGAAACTAGCATCTGTATACCCACGTATTACCATATCACCTTCTCCATATATTAGGAACACATCCTTAGTTCTTCTTAAGTACTTAAGGATTGTCTTGACAGCCGCCCAATGATCCATTCCTGGATCAGACTGGTATCTGCTTGTGACGCTCAGAGCATACGATACATCGGGCCTAGTACATAACATAGCATACATGATAGATCCTATCGCGGATGCATAAGGAATCTTATTCATACAAATCCTCTCATCTTCTGTGCGCGGACACATAGACTTTGAAAGGTTGATCCCATGCCTGATGGGATGGTAGCCTTTCTTGGATTCCGACATGCTAAACCTTTTTAGCACTCGGTCTATATATGTAGACTGCGAAAGACCATGCAATCGTTTTGATCTATCTCTATAGATTCTAATCCCAAGGATATAGGTTGCTTCTCCTAGGTCTTTCATGGAGAAAGTTTTGGACAACCAAATTTTAACCGACTGTAAGACTGATATATTGTTTCCTATAAGCAATATGTCATCGACATATAATACTAGGAATACGACTGCACTCCCACTAACCTTCTTGTACACACAAGGTTCGTCAGGATTTTGTGAGAAATCAAACTCTTTGATCGTCTCATCAAAACGGATGTTCCAGCTCCTGGATGCTTGCTTCAGTCCATATATGGATCGTCGAAGCTTGCATATTTTGGTTTTATCAACCGACGTGAAACCTTCAGGTTGTGTCATGTATACATCCTCAAGCAGATTTCCATTAAGAAAAGTTGTTTTCACATCCATTTGCCATATCTCATAATCATAATGATCTGCTATGGCCAGGAGCATCCGAATGGATTTAAGCAGAGCTACTGGTGAATAGGTTTCATCATAATCAATTCCTTGTTTCTGACGATATCCTTTTGCCACTAATCTAGCCTTAAAGGTAACAACATTACCTTCCATGTCGGTTTTCTTCTTGAAAACCCACTTGCACCCTATGGGCTTAATCCCTTCAGGTGGGTTAACCAAATCCCATACTTGATTTTCGTACATGGAATCCATTTCCGACTTCATGGCTTCAAGCCATTTGTCCTTTTCTGAACTTTTCAGAACATCATCATAACTGATAGGTGTAACGCCCGCCTTTTTCCCACACCTCGTGGTGTGGCGAGAGAGGCGGCGTTACGCTCAACATTACATGTACTTAGACAATATCTTAATGCAGCGGAATCATCATTTTTTTTTTCTAAACATGCTCTTAACCATACAACTAATACATGACATATTTATACGTGTCTAAACTTGTCATTCATAACTTATATGCATAGCATCATAACTTAACCGTTTCATAACTTATTATCATTTCATAGGTAGCATATACTTATCCATAAATGTAGTATTATGAGTCTTGAGTCACCCATTAGTCATAACCCTAAAACATAGCATAAAATTTAAGAAACATTCCCAAGGCATGCATTATGTATGAATATAGAATCCTTTGCCAAGTCACTGCCACACACACACATGCTTCTGCCTCCCCTGCGGCTTCCCTTAATAGCTTCTTGGTTGATCTGCGGTACGAGAAAAATAAAACTATAAGCACATAGGCTTAGTAAAACCCCTTTCCTACTCACTAAAACCATTCGTTGCTTCAACATAAATATATCAAACATCTAACATAACATTACTTCGAGCATAAACATAAGCATAGTCATACATGGCATAAATGAACACACATGAACATGACTTAATATATCAAGCAACGTATACATGACATAAAGCATACTTACATGAACATGAAACCTACTTATACATGGCATAATTCTTAGCATACCTGAACATAATGCATTCCTTATACATGACATGATTCTTAGCATACATGAACATAGTGCATTACTTATACATGATATGATTCTTAGCATACATGAACATAATGCATATTTATACATGACATGATTCTTAGCATACTTAAACATAATGCATACTTATACATGACATACAATATGAGCATAAATACAAGCATAAAATATACCTACCTCGGCGCGATGCATAACATGGATGTATGAATGAGTCTAATGCATTTACTACATAAGGATGCTTAGTTTTGAAATTATACGTTTCAATGCTTAACATAACATCATTGGGGTCCCCGGCTTGTACCACATACATACTTCATAGCGCGCATCCCTAAGTAAATACGAAGTAGCTAGCCTCGACCTACTAGGGTAAGGACAGCATAGTCGGTAGTCCTAGAACCGGGGCGTTCTTAAGGTGCCCATCCCTGTTGCACAGCTTCGGTAGTGCCAGAACCGTGAACAGCATAGTCGGTAGTCCAGAACCGGGGCGTTCTTAAGGTACCCATCCCTTGGACCCTTACTTCGGTCCGGTACAAGCCTTATGCATGAAAATAAACATGCATGCTTCATCTTTCACACTTGTCATTCATACTTATCATTCATACTTATTTCATATCATCGTTATGCCTTCATCAGTCATACTTATCATTCATACTTATAATTAAGGCATAACCATCATCTTTATTCGTGCTTATCATTCTTTGTTCATAACATAGAACATACATACATAATCATGTTTCTAGTCATAATCTTATCCGAGTTCATAAAGCTTGCAAGATCATGATACAAAATAAACATACATCTCATACAAGACACATTTTATCTTACATACATGATCCTAGTATCCATCATAAGACATGAATGGTAAGCTACATATAAACCTAACACATATACTACTAGGATTCATAGCATTCATCACAAAAACATGCATATACCTTCATGAGTCATAACTTCATTATAAGCATTTATCAACATACATGCATTATTCTATTTATCATAATATACTCCTACATAAATTTCATGTATTCATGGTATAAAATTCTAAATATTCATGATTAAAACATAACCTAAAATCAACCATACAAGTCATGTCACATAACACATAAACTAAGGTTTTAGTCATATGGAAGCCCTTACATCATGCTTAACCATGTACTAGCATCATGGGAACTTATAAATATGCATTTTTGAGATCTTAACCCAACCCAAACCTTAGGGTTGGGTCTTGGCCGAAAGTCTCAAGAACCATGGGTCCATGGAAAATTTGCCTAGATCATGATTACATCTCTTATCTACATATCATGCCATAGAAAAATTATTTGAATCCTTGATTGGACTTAACTCCAAGTCCTAGACCTAAAACAAGAGTTGGCCGAAAACCCTAGAAGCGTAACAAGCCCATGGAAGAGTTCATTTAACACCATTCTTACCCATAAGGTATCATAAGAATCATATTAATCATGCTTGGAAGGGTTGGAGTTTCCCCTAGCCTCTTGACCTTGATGTGGCCGAAACATATAAGGGTATCAAACCCTTAGAAAATTCATGTAAGTCACTATTTTCTTCCATACTACATCATAGTAAGACACACTAAGCCTACTTGAGGGATTAAAATTAATCCCTAGCCCTACACTTGGTGTGGCCGAAACCCTAGATGGGTTTTAGGGCCTTAAAAATTTCCCTAAATCTCAATCGATGCCTTACATCTTATCATGAAACATTTAAGAGCACAAAAAGGAATTTACATCATCCCTAGGCCTAAACCAATGGCCTTGGCCGAAACCCTAGGCTCCACATCATGTGTTTTTTTTTCCAACTTACATGTAAACAACATCTAAATCTTATTCATCATCAAGAACAATCATACCACAGGTGAGAAGGTTTTACCTTCCTTGATCTCGCTTACAAACTTCGAATAGAAGATAACAAGAGAACCTTCTTGTCTCTAAACATTCCTTAGTCCTTGTATCCTTGTAGGGGGCTTTAGATCTTCAAGATGGGGTCCTTGGTGGAACTTTTCTCAAGGGGGAGAGAATCTTGAACTTTCGGCCAAGGTAAGGAGGAAGAAGAGATGAAGAAGAGAAGGGAAGTTGTAACTTTCTTTCTATTTATATCATTTTGAAAAGGGGTGAGTGAAGAGGCATGGTGCCTCTTCCCTTGGTGACTCTTCATTTCCTACACCTTCACTAATATCCACTTCATTCCCTCTTAGCACTCCCTTGCTAGGTGAATTGGTTAGTGCATGCTTGGTTATACAAGAGGTCCAAGGTTCAATCCTTGGTGCATGCACTAATTTTCTATTTTATTTTTAATTTATGTCTTATCATTTTCGAAAATTCCTTAAAAATTCCCCCATAATTATGTTAATATTTTTCATTACAATCCCTCTATTTTTATATTAAATTTTTCCTAAAACCACCCATAATAATGGCACTAGAAAACCCCTATAAGGCCCCTTAGTATTTTAGTTTCTCAATTTAAATAAGAGAACCTTGATTCCTAGGCTAAGGTTCGTACTAATATTTCTAGATCCTTCGGAAAATTATCTAGACCTGCTTAATATTTTAAAGAAAATATTAAGAGAATTTTCCGGGTCGTTACAATAGGTTCGTCATTGCTAATGAGTAACACGTCGTTCGATTCACTTACGAGAAATCCGTATCTCTCTAGAATATTGCGTGTCCTATCAGATCTACGAAGAAGTGGTGTTGTTTTAGGTTCAACTGATAGCTCATCATTATGAGTTATTGGTTGTGGGTCTAGACTAGGTGTCTCTGTAATGTCTATTAGAGTTTCTTGAACTTCTTCAAGTTTAATACTACTCCCACTGTCTTCTTGTAAAAGAAATTCCTTTTCCAGAAATACAGCATGCCTTGAAACAAACACCTTTTGTTCCAAGGGATGATAGAATTGGTAACCCTTTGTTTCCTTAGGGTATCCAATAAATAGACATTTATCAGACTTAGCATCCAATTTGTCTGATACAGTCTGCTTCACATAAGCAGGACAACCCCATATCTTAAGGTGAGTTAAGTGAGGTTTCTTACTATTCCACATCTCATATGGAGTAGTAGAGACTACCTTGGTCGGGACTCTGTTTAGCAAGTAAACAGTTGTCTTAAGCGCATAGCCCCAAAAGGATTTTGGAAGAGTTGCATGATTCATCATAGATCTAACCATGTCTATCAAGGTTCGGTTATGCCTCTCAGATACACCATTATGTTGTGGTGTATACGGCGGAGTCCATTGAGACAATATCCCATTGTCCCTAAGATAATCTTGAAACTCTTGACTTAAGTATTCACCACCCCGATCGGATCGAAGTATCTTAATACTTTTGCCAAGCTGTTTCTCTACTTCATTTCTGAACTCTTTGAATTTCTCAAAAGCTTCAGATTTGTGTTTCATCAAGAACACATACTCGAATCGTGAGTGATCATCGATAAAGGTAATGAAGTAGATATAGCCTCCTTGTGCAAGAGTTGACATTGGTCCACATACATCAGTATGTATTAGACCAAGCAATTCTCCCACTGGTTTACCTTTTCCAGAAAAGGGTAATTTGGTCATCTTGTCTTTTAAGCATGATTCGCATGTATCAAATGAACCGGGTTCAAATGATTCCAGAATTCCACATCGGTGTAATTTGGTCATGCATTTCTTACTTATATGGCCAAGACGACAATGCCACGTATAGGAGTCTATTTGATTATCTATTCGAGCACGTTTGTTGCTAACATCGATATTGAAAATGTCACCGGATAAATCTAACGTGTAGATACCATTGCACAAAGTTCTGGTCCCATAAAGAACTCCATTTAAAGTTATATAACAACAATTGTTACTAAAAGTTAAATGATAACCCTTTTCATTCAAGCATGAAATAGATACAATGTTCTTTATTAACGAAGGAACAAAATAACAATTATCCAACTCTAAGACAAGTCCAGTAGGGAGCTTTAGCAAATATGTTCCGATGGCAACAACAGCAATCTTTGCTCCATTTCCAACTCGCAAATTCGCTTCTCCCTTGACAAGTCTTCTTCTATTCCTTAGCCCCTTTATGTCATTACATATATGTGAGCTACACCCAGTATCCAGTACCCAGGTGTACGAGGAAATAGAGTGACATTCAATAACAAAGATACCTGAAGAGGATGGGGCATCGGATGCCTTCCTCTTCAAGGACTCAAGATAAACCTTGTAGTTTCTTCGCCAGTGGCCCTCCTTGCCGCAGTGATGGCAAGTGCCTTTTGGTGCCTTTTCAGTCTTTTTGGCCTTTTTCTTCCTTCCCTTATTTTGTTCTTTGGGCTTCCTCTTAGAACCTTTCTTTGAGGAACCAACTAACAATATCATCTTCTGATCCTGCTTTACAGAAGGCTCTACAGTCTTCAGCAGGTTGAGCAACTCAGGAAACTGGTCTGGAGTTGCATCTTCAGGAGGACGGTTGGGAAGTGGTTCTTCAAGGACATAAGCAAGCTTTTCTGCCTTGAGGACTATCCTCAGGTTTCTAAGCCAGTCCATGAAGTTTGGCCCAGTCAGCTTATTGGTGTCCAAAATGGAACGCAAATTCAGAGAAGACATGATCAGGTGATTATCCTAGAAATACAAATTGAGTTTATGTGATAAGAATGATAAAGAATGCATTAATATACATTCATTAAATCCTATTTATTTTTCGAATTGAATAACCCTTTTTATCAATTCGGGAGATCGTAGGAACATCTCCAAATAGGTTGATATCCAACCATAGATAAGAACAACCATGGCTGTGGCCATCAAGTTATTCTTAGCTATGAATGTAGGTAATTATACCGATTACATATTACATATATGTAACTATCACTTTATGCTATCAACTAATTGAATGTTTGCATAAATCATTGGGTTGTTAACTCATTAACAAGTATGCAACAATATACATAGTACCCAACTGCACCTCTCTTTACATCGACCTTGGCTGTGGCACAACAAATCGATGCTCCAAGCTTAAGGCTGACCCATTAATCAGGAAATAGTTATAATATGGTTGGAGCTCATTCAACCGTTTAGTCAGGCTTGGATGTGTCCAACAACCAAAACTAAGGATTGACCTCTGACTCCAACTATATTAATCATAAACTAATTTCATGGTTTGAACATGTTGAGGTTCAAGCCGGGCATGGATGTGTCATCAACCCAAACGAGAAACAAAACTCCGGTTCTAACCATATTAATGGAAGGTGTTGGCCTTAATATTTTGTAAGGGGTTTTGGGTCTCATCCTTTTCTTTCTAAGCACATTCATGACATATAATTATGTCATGTACTAACGATTTCCTTAATAAAGTATGTATGTGACTTAATTTATCAAGTCTCATTAATTGAATTAGGACCCGGATTTCCTAATTCTAATTTCATACTTTATTTAAGGAATTGTTTTGGGAAACAATTTCCTAAATTGTCATAATCAATTTCCGAAATAATATGTTTAAGACTTTGATTTCTCTAAATCAATTCTTATTAAATTAAGAGACAAATTCCCTTAATTCAACCACATATTATTTTCATGAAAATCTTATTTAAGGAAATAAACTCTATAGGAAACAATTTTCCTAATTAATTTTGGAGACAACAATATGTAAGAAATCAAATAAGGAAATTATCGTTTGAGAATCACCTCAAAATTTTCCAAGATTTGATCACATATTTTATTTGTGGACTAATTAATTACAACAAATTATTTTCTTTGGGTGGCTCCCCGAGGCTCAGATACCTAAGGAAAAGAAATTTGTCGTAAATCTAATTTGGCTCGCTCCCCAAGGCGTAGCCAAATTAAACTTGACAATTCTTATTCAAAATAGGAAATTAAATTACAACAACTAACTTTAATTTAGGTGGCTCCCCGAGGCACTCCCCAAAGTAAAGAATTTTGTTAATAATTTAAAACCTAATTCAAATTTAATTGTCAATTAATGTTCCATAAATTTGTCTAAACTTTCTTGAAAGAAAGTGCCCAAAATTGTGAGCTTTCCATAAATGGAAAGTTTCCAAAAATAAAAGGCTTTCAGAATATTTGTAAGTTTCTGGTACAAAGAAAACTTACATATCTCCAAAATTGGAAATTTTCTAAAATAGAAAATTTTCAAAATTGGAAAGTTTCCAAACATGGGAAGTTTTCACAATTATCATAAAATTCCAAAAACTAGGATATTTCAAAAGTTTACGAAATTTCATGAGGATTTCCAAACTTTGAAATTCCTAAATCTAAAATTTATCATAATTGGAAAGTTTCCATAATTGGAAAATTTTCCAAAATTGAGATCATGACAAAGTTTTCTGCAAAACAATTATATGATTATGTCGAACACTAACCGGCTCTGATACCACTGTTGGGACCGGGTGCATGTTGACATGGATGGGGTTCGTAATTTTAAAATTTAATTACGTGCAGCGGAAGGTTTAGCATAAATAATTTCATAAATTATTTAACCACACATCTAAGCATGCAACCTTATATTGTGTAGACATGATCATACATTAAAATTTTGCAGAAAGTAAACTAATTTACTTAATACCTCGCGTAACTCGAAGGAAGGGACGAGATCCAACTGTAAGCGTCCCTTGGAAGCTCCGCCTCTATTCGCGCCCACGCCGAGTTTTCTTCGGGATGACTTCGCAAAGCCACGAGTTTCGTGCCGACAAGAACTACTAGATTCTCCAAAGGCACGACATGAATACCAAGAGAGAGATGGGAAGACTAACCACCAAACGAAGAACGGAATCAAGATTCCGGGAGGAAGAAAGGAGTTGCGCCCGCTTCTTCTTCTTCTTCGGCAGCTGCTTGGTGGATGAAGCTCACGGCAATAAAGGGGTCCTCCTTTTAGGGCCGGCAGCACTAGAGGAGGGAGAGGGAGAGAGAGAGAGGGCTTATTTCTAGATCTCTTAGATTAATCTCCAAGATTTGCCTTGGTTCCTTTATATAGTAGCCTCTAAATCGCCAAGTCTCCTTTTTATGGAATAAATTTTCATAAGAAATTTATCATATAAATTTTTCTATGATTTATTCCATCATGCAAAATTTTTATTATAATTTAATTTATAATAAAAACAGTCATGTCTCCCTTTTATTATGGAAAGAAATTTCTGTTGGATCGAGAGAACCGATAGAGGGGGGTGAATATCGGTAAACTTTCGGATTTGAAAACTAAGAGAAATTGCACAGCGGAAGTTAAAAACACACAACGTAAACACGGGAGGTTTTACTTGGTTCGGAGCCTAGGTCGACTCCTACTCCAAGGCCCACGGTCGTTGACCGTTTACTTTGGGCAATTCTATATAGGCGCAAAAACAATTTACAAATATTGATTACAGAGTAAGTGCAGTAAATTAAAAATCACTCTTCTTTACCGACGTCCGAAGTAGATTGACTTTTTCCGGAGCAGGACGTCGTCGGCTCGAGTTGGGCAGTTTCCGGAGCGAGGCGTGAGAGCAGAAGAGCGTAGAAGCGTTGTGTTCGAGATGTTCCTTGAAGCCTGGGCGTTGGGTGCTATTTATAGCACCTCGGGGCGCCCTGGACGTCGGGGGCGCCCCCCACGTGTCACGTGATCCGAGATTCTCTCGGTCAACCTTTATCCCACTCGAATAGGGATGAGGTTTGACCCTGGGGGCGCCCTGCTTGACTCCTTCCGCACGGGCTTCTCGGCTGGATAAGGGTGATTGGCTTCGCTGGCATAGGCGCGGGGCGCCTTAGCTTCTGAGGGCGCCCTGGGCGCTGAAGGCACCCTGGCTGCTGGGGGCGCCCTGGCTGCTGAGGGCGCCCCGGCCAGTAGTCAGCCACGGCTCCTTTTTGCTTCATTTGTTTCTTGTTCACCTTGGGGGCGCCCTGGACACTCAGGGCGCCCTACTCAGCTGCTGCCTCACTCCTTTGAGGCTCTCTGAGCTGCAGACACACGTTCCTTTGGTCCTGCATCCAGGGTTAGTCCGAAAATAACATAAAGCAATAAGTTGTTAGTTTTTATACAGCCTTAGCTGTCTTGGTTCTGACTTTGGGCCTCCAAAATGGAGCCCTAGGTCGAACCGACGCATACTGTTCCCTCGACGGGGAACGCGTCCTCACCTACTCCTCTCGGGAGAATGTACCTGATGCCAACTGCTCCTTTGGTTGGACTTTTGCCTGGCGGTCCTTTGCCAGGTCTTGGATATCGAGCTGTCCTTCGCCCGATGCCTAGCAGTCCTTCGCTAGGGCTTCAGTCCCAAGCTGTCCTTCGCCTGGTGCCTAGCAGTCCTTCGCTAGGGCTTTGTATCCTGGCATTCCTTCGCCAGGTGCCTAGCAGTCCTTCGCTAGGGCTTTGTTTCCTGGCAGCCCTTCGCCAGGTGCCTAGTAGCCCTTCGCTAGGACTTTGTTTCCTGGCAGCCCTTCGCCAGGTGCCTAGCAGTCATTCGCTAGGACTTTTCCTGCACACTTAAGTAACATTGTTAGATCACTAATAAACATAACTTTGAATCCTTTGCCAATATTAAAACAAGGTTCGATATGGTGCTTCCTGCACCAACAATCTCCCCCTTTTTGATTTATGGCAACACAATTCAAAGTTAAGTTAAAAACTTATAACAGTTAATAACAGAAGATAAAAACACAATGAAGTATGAACGGAGTATGAACAGAATAGATTTAAAAAAATTCTTTATTTCTCATTCTCCCCTTAAAACCCTGAATTCTTATGTTAAAACACTTAACTTTGACCTTTCCTCCCCCTTTGACATATATCAAAAACAAAACATGCGTGAACAGGGTAAAATTTTCAGAAGTTTTGCAAACCTAAATTTTGTTAAAAAAAACTTTTACTTACAAGGCTTTGCAAAAAAGAATTTTACTTAGGCAACATTTTTAAGGCAAATTTCCCAAAAAAATTTGTTTACCAAAAATTTTTTGCACACTTAGAAATATTTGTTTGGAAACACTTTGTGCATTTTGGAAGACAAGATCTGGACAAGTTTTTTTTTTCACCAAAAAACTTTACATAGAAATATTTGCCAAAATTTTTAACCAGTTTTTGCTCAACCAAATTTTGTTTACTAAGAAGAATTTTACTTAGGAAAAAATATGCACTTAAAAATAATTTTGAAACACTTAGAAATGCTTAGAAATTTTTGAATTTTTTTTTAAAAAAATTAAACAAAATTTCCTTTCTCTCCCCCTTAATTTGAAATTCTTTTCCTTATGTTTTAGATCATTTCTAAGTTCAGTTTTGAGATGAATATTTTGAAAAACTTCTGAGTATCACACAGGAAATTCTAAGTTAAGAGCAACTCGAAGTTTTCAATTAAGTTTCTTTGAAAAGGGAAAAAGTTTAAGGAAGAATTTAATTTCTACTCTCCCCCTTAGCCATATATCAATAAAGAACTCTTGAAAAATATATTTTGAAAAACATTTAAAATTTATGTATCAGAGCTCATGAGTTTTGAAAACATAAAAATACTTAGTATAATTGTTGAAAGCATAGCAAAAGCTTAAATTGTATCAACAAAACTCCACCAAAATTTTTTTTTTTTGTATTTGTAGGCAAGTCTTTTAGAAACTTCACGCACTTAGAACACTATTGCCTTGACAAGTACTTTTGAAAACATTATACTTTAAAAAATAGAAGTACTTTTGAATGATATTATGCATTTTTGAAAATATAAGTACTTTTGAAGATTATGCATTTTTGAAACATATAAGTACTTTTGAAGATTATGCATTTTTAACAAATATAAGTACTTTTAAATATAATATACATTTTTTTTAAAATAATTTTATTTTGAAAGCATAATACTTGACTTGGTTTCTTTTCCAGTCTGAAACAATCCTAGGAAACCTTGTTAACTACAAGGATATTTTCCTAAGTATCCTGGAAATTTTTCAACCCAAGTAAATATTATAAAAGTAACTTCATAAGCCATAAGACTTTTCAAAAATAAAATAATAGTATTTTGAAAGAAAAATTATTTAAGTTTTCAAAAGGATTTTAAACTTGCAGTGCATGAAAACATATAATTTAGAAAATGTTCAATAATTCTTTTAATTTGATCTCCCCCTCAACTTGACCCAGTCCTAGGAAGCTTGTTGACTACAAGCGATCTTTCTCTGAGTTTTAGGGTTTGATTTAAATTATAAGAATTATCTAATAACTTCAAAACAAAAAAAAACATTTTAGAAATTCTTCTTTTGACTCAAACTCCCCCTAAATTTGGCACATCCTAGGAGTCCTTGTAGATCATGAAGTGGACCTTCCTCTGTGTCTTTAGGGTTTATTAAAATCAAAAGAATAATTTTGAATAACCTTCTGAGTATGAAAACTTTTAAGGAGATAAATTTTTGAAAGCACAACTTGAAATGAAGATAATTTTTAAAGCATAAGCCCCGAATTTTTTTTTTTTGAAATGATAATGGTTTTTCAAAGAGATAGTAATGTACCAAGGTTTTTGAGCCAATTTTTGAAAACCTTATTTTGAGATGATAATAAGTTTTAGAGCATAAAGGTTTTTGAAAAATCTGAATATTTCGAAAAAGATTAATAAGAACTCCCCCTGTATCCGACACAGTCTGACTTTTATCCAGGTTCCTTAAGGGATTTCAGTGTTGACCCGGTTTAACTCAGTTGACTATGTTTGACCAATTAATAACTAAATCAAACAAGCCCTAGATTCCATTCAAAATGAGTCTATTGTGATATTTAACATGAAATTCAATAAAAAAATGAAAAAGTAGGGTATTAATTTGAAAAGTAGAGATAATTTTGAATATCATTTTGAAAACATTTTTATTTGAAAGGATAGTGATTTATGTTTTTAGGTCCTAGATGTCTCACCCAGTTCTAAGTGACAAAAAAGGATATCGTTAACTGTTTTGTGAGATGCATTAATTTTATCTTTGATGTTAACACTATGATTTAATTGAAGCTTGTGTTAGATTTGAGTTTAACAAATAATAATTTAAAAGTGAGTTTCGATAATTGGCTTCCAGGTCTTGGCGAGGCACAGAGGCCTTCTTTGGCCGTAGCCTTATTGGATCATCAACCCTTTCCTAGACAAAGCCTTTTAAAGAAAGATCATTTTCAAATCATTGTTTGAGACACTCTGGTCTAACTAGCTTAGGATTCGAAGAGGTAGCTTCGGCTAGTTCCACCGGACTAAAAAGACCAAATAAGGTACTCCTTACCCTACTTGATTCCTTAGTCAGGCTTCCCTAACGTACTATCATCAAACCTTGTCCTAATACTAGGTTGTTCAAGTTTCAATTAATCAGGTTAGTCCTTAAACTAACCAATCCTAATTTTTAAGCAAAAAAAATAAAAAAAACAACATACAATTAAAGCAAACAAAAAATTGATCTAAGTTACATCATAATCGAAATAAAACTCTGATTTATTAAAATCAGCATGGTTGTGAATTAAATTTTCTGACATATTAAACTTAACTAATTTGTATGAATTAATTACGTTGTTTGAGGTAAATATTAGATTTTCAAATATCGTAAATTTACCTTTTGATTCCCGGTTGGGAATCTCCCCCTTGATACTTGCTGTTTTTAGCATCTTGTAGTGAGCCATCCGGACCAGCTTCTGATCATCCCCTTCTTCGTCGTTAAATTCTGAGTCTGAGTTGGACTCAGGTATTGGTTGAGGCCTCTTTTGCAGTTCTCTTGGAGTTTTTCCTGCAATAGAAACTATACCTTCCTCGACCATTGCAATATCAGCTTGACTATTTAATCTTAATTCAGAAAGCGATTCAAAATTAATTACCGATTTTGTCTCAGAAAACTCGTCGTTTGACTCTGGTTTGATTTTGACGTCGGGTGTCGAGTCTGTCTCAGCTACTTGTTCTTGAGCTTCTAAGATCTCAACATCGGAGCTCTCTTCGTGTAGATCGATTAGCTTTTCCCACATCTCCTTGGCACAGTTGAAGGATCCGACCCGCTTCAGTTCTTCTTTGGTCAGGCCGCATTGTAAGATTGTTGTTGCCCTGGCATCAGTCTCGATCTTCCTCAGAGTTGGTTCGTCCAATTTGTCCTAGGCGATCGATGATCCATCTTCTGTGGGGAGGGAGAACCCTGTTTGGATGATCATCCATATGTCCATATGGGCCTTCAGATGGAACTCCATTAGACTTCTCCAGGAATTGAAGTTCTCGCCGGAGAATAGCGGTGGACGGGCACTGTTCCATTCTTGGTTGGCCATTTAGTTTAACCTCGTACAGAAAAGAAGTAACAAAAATATACCAAGACTTGGTCTTGGATTAGTAGTGCGGGAGAAGGGAAAAATAACTCAAAATAAATGTTGCACGAATTTCGAGGCAGAATAATAATAAAATAATAAAAACAATTTATGACTAATTTTGAAAATATTAATTTTGTCAATTCTAATTAATGATGAAAAATTAAAAATTTAATGTTAAAAAATTTGCTCGAATTAAGGTAGCACGAATTTCGAGGAAAATATTAAAATAATAAAAAAAATTTATGACAAATTTTCAAAAATTGTTCGTTTTATCAATTTTGAGTTATAGTGAAAAAATGAGAATTCAAAATTGAAAAAGGCATAAGAATATTTTAAATACACCTACAGATCTTATTTATGTGAAATAAAGGTCGAGTGGTGTTGCACCAACCTCGATTAACGAGAAAGATTAAAAAAATAGAATAATTACGAAAATCCGAAAAACTCTCAAATTGGTGGTTGCACCAAATTTGAGCTTCCCCGCTCTGATACCACTTGTTGGATCGAGAGAACCGATAGAGGGGGGGTGAATATCGGTAAACTTTCGGATTTGAAAACTAAGAGAAATTGCACAGCGGAAGTTAAAAACACACAACGCAAACACGGGAGGTTTTACTTGGTTAGGAGCCTAGGTTGACTCCTACTCCAAGGCCCACGGTCGTTGATCGTTTACTTTGGGCAATTCTATATAGGCGCAAAAACAATTTACAAATATTGATTACAGAGTAAGTGCAGTAAATTAAAAATCACTCTTCTTTACCGACGTCCGAAGTAGATTGACTTTTTCCGGAGCAGGACGTCGTCGGCTCGAGTTGGGCAGTTTCCGGAGCGAGGCGTGAGAGCAGAAGAGCGTAGAAGCATTGTATTCGAGATGTTCCTTGAAGCCTGGGAGTTGGGTGCTATTTATAGCACCTCGGGGCGCCCTGGACGTCGGGGGCGCCCCCCCCACGTGTCACGTGATCCGAGATTCTCTCAGTCAACCTTTATCCCACTCGAATAGGGATGAGGTTTAACCCTGGGGGTGATAAGCACCATTTTATTGATTATTTTAAGTGCTTAAATCCATGTTTGATCCATGTTTTTATTGTTTAATTGTGATTTTACCCTAGGTTTTAGGATTTTCTATTATTTTGGACTTTATTGCAAAATTACATATTTTTGGATTATTTGGCCACTAATTTTCTGATATATTTTTGTAGGCATGAAAGGATCCTAGACTAGGGTATACTGGGTCAAACTTGAGTCGGATGTGAACCGGATCGAATTATCAAGCCTACGATTAATCCGGGCCGTCCGATTCAAGAGCGGCTAGATCTGAGCCATCCGGGATGATCTGAAGCAATCCGAGCTAGGGTTAGGGTTGATCAAGCTCTATGATCAAGATCTGAAGGTTTCATCCCAATCGGAGCTAAATCAACCGTTGGATCAAGCAAGGAGGGCTCTAGAGCGTCCATTCACAGATAGAGTTGATCTGGACCATCCGTTGCATATCTGGAGGATCCGAGCTACCACAAGGCAGATCTTGACCCCAGATCATCATCATTAAAGTTTGGCTTCAATCAGAGCAAGATCAGCCGTTGGATTTCATCAAATCAATCAGAGTCGTTCATTCTTAATTACTTAAGGAAATTTTTCCCAGCCTTCTCCTTCGTCGCGTTTCCTCGCCGCACTGTTCATCTTCTTCAGTTTTCCATCGTTTTTCAGCATTTCTTCATCCAAAGGGGCGCGACCCCTCAATTTCTCCATTTGATCATCATCAGAGTCCTTGGAAGATAGCTAGGATCGAGATTTCAGCTCAATTTGCGCCAGAACAAGGGTGTTTGAGGGTTTCGGCATCTTTGCTACCCAATCGATTGTGTCTCATCCACAAGCCATTTCCGAGATTCTGAGCAGCTTGTAGGGGTTCTCAGGTTAGCTCAGAGGTTCTTCAAATCATCATCGCAAGTCAGCAATCGAGATACAAGAGATTGGACTGGATTCTTTCCAGCTGAGGCAAGTTCGAGCAGAGTGATCGATTGAAGCTTAATTCCACTGATTTGCTGAGCCTAGGGGTTCGAAGCCAGCTCTTGCTTGACGACCAAGATGATTTTGAGCTTAGGGAAGATTGAGGAGTAGTTTAATTGGTTTAAATTCATGTTTCGTAGCTGTAGTTTCATTTCTGCAATGTCTCGTTACTGAATTTTATGTTTCATTAGCTGTAATTTCGGTTCTTGGTTGTTTTGCTTAAGTTAGGTTGATTTTCTGCAAGTATAATAGTTAGGAAACTTGTTTAGTGGACCATTACTCTTAATTTCGGTTGATTTCCTATCCAAATTCTGGTGTATCAGCTGCGTATCAGCCCTTTTTCCCTGTTCTGAATTTCAGTTCAGTTTCAAGTCTTTTGTGGCTTGTTTTCAATTTACTTCTTGTTTAGCTTATTCCCTGCAATTGAAGACAACCTTTAGAGTGTTTATTCATTAGATTCGAATTTGTTTCTTTTCTTTCAGTTTCATTTCTGAATTTTCAGCCCTGTACAGCTTGCGTACCAACTCAATTCTGAAACTCAGATTTAGCTTCCTTCATTCCAGCAATTAATTCCTGTCTTTGTCTCCAATAACAATTCAACTTGGAGTTGCACCAAGTTAAACTCAATTCTAAGTGAACTCTATCACTTGGTATCAGCTCCATGTGCAATGAGTTTGTTTCGGTTGTGAGCAGTTAATTTCTGCACATACAATGTTCTAAATTGCAGCTTCATAGCTTGCATCGAATTCTTTTTGCTGCATCCATAGTTGATTCTGCAGAAATATGAATCATATTGGAAATAAGCAATCAGATTTATGAGCATCGGTTTGAGTTCTTGGCATCCAGAATTTCTGCAACAAATCATCACTGAATTTCTGCATTAAATTTCGGCATCCAGATTTGTTTCTGCCAACTGCTTCTTAAATAAGTTTCTTGACTGATCCGACTTGAATTTTACTTCACTAATACTATCCTTTTCTAAGTTAAGTTGGTTAGTTTCAGCAGGAATTGTAATGTTTCCAGTTAAGCATTCAGTTCTAGGTTCTGCACATCAATTTCCTTCCTTGTGCAGCAAGTTAATTCCCATGTCTGAAAGTGTATCAAGCTCAACTTCCGCACTGATTTGTATAGGGATTAAACACTCCTTGTATTGAACTTTGGTGCTTGAATTAGCTCCCATCGAATCCAATAAATTTCTGAACTGTAAATTCCTGTTTTTCAGCAATTTTCAGCTTGCATTTCAACTCTTAGTATCAAGCAAAATTTAGCACTGAGTTAGTTCTAATTTGTTTAAGGAGTGTTTTGCATTAGGTTGGTTTTAAGTGGATATTCTTGAAGATAATCTCTGCAGTGGTATCAACAGAAATTTGGTTTAATTTCATAGCAGATTTGTTCTCAAATTTAGGATAAGTTGTATCTAAGCTCCAATTCGATTGAGTTAATTGGCTGAAGTACGTGGGTTAAGTTTCATGGTTACGTTCTTTTACTTTATATTGCGATTTCATTTCGTATTGAACCCAAAACCCAGATTTAATTTGAAACCCAAAAACATAAATGACACCTAAATACAAGCGCGAATCACGCAACGTCAACTAGTCCCTGAGAAAAATACGACCTGTGGCCCCTATATTACATTTCCATATTTTTGAGTGTAAAAAGGGTTTCCAGCACTTCATTGATATTTAAATTTGATGAGCCCATACATTTCGTGACAAATTAATCTAGTATATTTGGGCCCGTCAAATTTTTGGCGCCGTTGCCGGGGAAGCAACTAGTTGATTTGTTTGATTTTTGCTTGTATGTTTCTTTAGACATATCATTGGGTTCTATTTTATCTTGCTTATTCTTTTGTATACGGGTACTGCCATTTTTCTTGTTTGATTTGTGACAGGGCTGCAAGATTCAAAATGAATTCAACGGAACAATCAGAAATAGTGAAGGCACTGGAGGAGATAAGAAATGTGATAAAGGAGTGGGACTACCAACTAGAACATAAAGCTCAGTCATCTACTTATCAGAAGCTACCTCAGCCAGAATTTCAGCCACTCCAAGAATTCCAGCAGCCATATTTTGATTTCCAGCAGCCCCATTTGAATTTTCAGCACCCGAATGATCAATTTCAGCAGCCCTATCCTAATTTTCAGCAACCAAACTTTCAGTTTCAGCCACCATTTCAACAATTCGAGCCACCACAGCAAGATTTCCAACAATTTCAGCCGAATTCCAGCAATTTCCAGAATTTCCAGAATTTTCAGAACGGGCAGCCAATTTTCCAGAATTTTCAGCCCAATTTTCAGCAACCATTTCAGCATTTTGAACCTCAATTCCAGCAATACAATCAAGGGCAGCAAGTGTGTCAACCATTTCAGCAAGATCCGCCTCAAAACCAGCCATTTTATCAGCCTACACAGCCCTTGAACCAGTTTTCACAGCCCTACAATCAAGGGTTTCGAGGGCAGAATTTTCAGCCTTCGCCACCTAATTTTCAAAATCAAAATCAAAACTTTCAGGGCTACATTTCCCAGCAAAATTTTCCAGTATATCAGCCCTCTAATCAGTCCTTTAATCAGCCCCAACAGCAGGGTTTTCAAGGATCACAGCAAGCTCAAAATTTTCAACCTACTTTATCCTTTCAAAATCAGTCAAGGAGCTATGCTAACCAAGGAGGCTTTGAGAATCTTAATGAGAATGAGGCTCAACTACAAAGAATGGAGGAGATTTATCAACTAGTTGTACAATATCATCAACAGCAGCAAAGACTTCAAGACATCGAAAGAGGCGTTGGACAAATTGCTAGTCAAGTGAATCAAATGCAAGTTCAAGGTGACCCTAGTGCATGGCCAAGTCCTTCTTCAAGTAATCTTGCACATTTGATAGAAGAAGAAGAAGATGATGTACTCATCAAAGTCTGGGCACCTAGAGCATACATTCCTCTGGAGATTCCTACTCAAAATTCATTTTCAAATTTTTCAGCTCCAGAAGAAGAAACTGAAGCTCCACAGGACCATTCTAGACTTTTATTTTCTGATGATAGCATTATTGATGGTCCTAATTTTTCTGACACTGTCGTTGCAGATATTACAGGAGAAGCATGCATAGAGGATGATTCCATAGGTGTAGGGGATTGCACTAAGCCCCAGGGACCACCACAGTCAGAAAATGAACCAGAAAGTGTAGGGACTTGCTTGGTGGAAGCAAGCACCCAAGGATCACCAGTTGATTGTCCACCAGCGCCTGAGGCTGAAGAGGAGCATGCACTTGACCAGGAGGAGACCACAGATACATCTACTATTATAGACCCTTCAGGTATTATCCAGCACGCTCAGGTAAGTATTTCTCCTCCTTCTTCAGAAAAATTCATTGAGGTACCTAGGGATGATTCTATTGACTCTGATGATTTTATTGATATACCTTGTGTAGAGATTGTTTGTGAAAATCCAATAGAGGTATCAAATATTGCTTTCCTTGATCATCATGCATTACTTGACACATCCATTGTAAATATGAATTGCGAAATAATTTTAGAGGCACCCATAATTGATGTAGTTTGCTATGATGAATCACTTGATACATCTTTTGTAGATCTGGATAGTGAAAATTTTTTAGAAGTGCCTGAAATGGATGTTATTTATTTTGATGAGTCTCTTGCTATATCTTATGCTGAGGTTGAATGTGAAAAACTTTTGGAGATATCTGATATTGATTTGATTGGCTCTGACACATCACTTGATATACCCTTGATTGAAAATAATTGTGAAATTTCTATTGATGAGCCAGAAATTGATTTCTTTATTTGTGATGAGCTCCTGGATGCAAATTTTGTAGAAAATGATTTTGAAAATTTTATTGAGGCACCACAAATTGATTTAATTGGACATGATGCAGATTTGAATTTATTTGATGCAGAGACTGAATTTATATCATTTCTTTTTGACCCTGTACACTTGAGAGAGGTATTACATTGTTTTGCAGGGTCCAGAAGACTTCAGGAGTGGGTACTCCAACTGAACAGACTTCAGCCTCCTGGAAGGACTTCTGAAGGGCATCAAGAAGGAGGAGATGATCTGACTTTAAATAAAAGCACTCCACCCCTTGAATGGCTCTTAAACCTGAATCGACTTAGGCCACCAGAACAAATTTTTGTAAAGTTCAAGTGTGGGGGAGTCCCACATCTTTCAGCCACCCAGACACCTCCACTACCAGGATGGAGGCTTCTTCTGAATCGACTCCGTCCACCAGAAATAAAGGGGAGATTTTTCTTTCTTGTATTTTCTTTTATCGCATTTTTCACTTTTATGTTTTCTAGAGTAAATTGAATAAATAGATATTGTAAATACCATGTCTTTTCTTTTAGCACTTTTTCTTGCATGAGTGGAAATAAATGTATCCCTCTAGGTTATCTCCATAGCATTTTAGAGTCTTTTGAAAACAAATTAAATTTGATTGTTAAAACTTAGGATTTGAGCTAATGGATGAAATCTTGGATGCTTGAGTACTACTTGCTTTAGATTCTTAATTGAGGACTTGGGATGAATTATTTTTACCTAGTGAGATTAGCCTTATTTTGTGATACACATATGTTATTGTAGTCTAGAACTTGCTTAGGTTCTTTCAAAACCATATTTCAATGATTGGATCACATCTATAGAAACTAATCACTTTGTTTACCTTTCCATATCCATTTAAAAAAAAAAAAAATCATGTTCATTCCATTTTTCTCTACTTATTTCTTACTCTTACCCTCACTTTTCTTTGGACTTGTTGTTTGATTTGTTTCTAATGTTATTTTGCCCGAGACGGACAAAGATTTAAGTGTGGGGGAGTGATTAGCTTTTTGGAAAAGATTTGGCATCAAAGAGGCACTTCAATGCGAAAAAAAAAAAAAATTTGTGCTAAGTTGGATTGATATCAAGATCAAATGGGAAGAAGTGTTTAAGGATGGAAGAAATTAGAAATCTCAATTCCTTATTATACTTTGGAGATCTATGCAAGAGCATGGTGCGGCAATAAAAAGAAAAAAAAAAATCTGCAATAATAAGAAGAGGGCACACACAAGCAAAAAGAAAGGATTTTTGTGCCAAAGTGAGAAAAGTGCCACTTGATTGCAAGGGAGGTCTCCTGCCACTTATAGAATTGGAAGGAAGGCTGATCTAAAGAAGGAATGGAAGCTGAATTGAAGGAATGCAAGCAATGGAGAAATCTGAAATCTGTGCCATGCCAAAAAGAAAGAAAAAAATGCTGTGATCATTTCGAAATTCCAGCTATACTTGGCTGAAAAATCTGGATTGCAGCTGTACCTTGCTAGGAAGATCAAGTAACATGTTGCTACAATCTGAATTGAAGCTGCAAAGTCTGAAAATCCATGAAAAGCTGCTGAAAATTCTGCATGCGAAAAAATCAGTGAGGAAGCTAGTAAAGTAGTTTTGTATCAACTTCCATTTGAACCCATGCTTCCGTAATCAGCAGTGCCTTGCCGAATCTTAACAGAGCTTGCAGAATGGTTTTGATTGAACTAAACTATTGGGAGCTGAGAACATTACTGAATCTGAAAGAAAAAAAAAATCAGTGAAGGGGCTGAAATTTGATTTACTCTCAGCCATTGTCAAGTGGAACAATTCAATTCAGCTAGTTGATGCTAAATGCTTTCAAGAAATCAGAGGAAGGTGAAGAATCGTGATGCCGTGGATGCTGGACCTAAAAAAAAAAAAAAAAAAAAGGAGAAAACAGTTGAAAAGGAAAAAAAAAGGAAAAGAAAAGAAGCAAGTTGGTATCCAATTGAAGTTTCGGCACCATAAATTAGTGAAGATAAGCTCATCCGAATTGAAGATCTATTCCAATACATTCTGATTTCAGCAAGAAAAGAAAGAAAGAGGGAAAAATCAGAAAAGAGAATGAAGAAAGAAATTTGGCACACAATAGAAGAAAATGGCACATTGAAACCAAGAAAGGTTTTTCATTCAATTCAAAGGAAATTATTCGAGATTAACTCCACCACATTTCGCATATCAATAGAGGACTGTTAAGATGGGGCAAAGCACATTGGAAACACTTTTGAGCAACTAAGTCTCCCACTCCATCAATTTTTCCATTTCTTTGATTTCTATTCCATTTCTCACCATTTTTTATGCTTTTCATTTGTTTTTGTAGATGTTGATCCTAATCATGATAAATGGTGGAGATTAGATAATAAGCAAGCCTATGGTAGTGCAAGAAGCATATGTGTGAGAGTGAGCTCCACTTCCATCACCAAATTAGAACTTAAGAGAGAGCCACCAAAACTTCCCTTGAAAGGCTAGTTATTTAAATTCATCTCAATGACTCGTGATGGATGAAAAAGCTAAGTTGTTGATTTAAGGACAAGATAGTAATCCATAGAGCTTAGATTTATGAGAATTGACAACCTTAGGTAATTTCTTTTCATTTGCTTCTAATTATGCTTAAGAGAGCCTAAGGGATACTTATTTAGTAGTTTCGCGAGACGCTCAAGGTTAAGTGTGGGGGAGTTGATAAGCACCATTTTATTGATTATTTTAAGTGCTTAAATCCATGTTTGATCCATGTTTTTATTGTTTAATTGTGATTTTACCCTAGGTTTTAGGATTTTCTATTATTTTGGACTTTATTGCAAAATTACATATTTTTGGATTATTTGGCCACTAATTTTCTGATATATTTTTGTAGGCATGAAAGGATCCTGGACCTAGGGTATACTGGGTCAAACTTGAGTCGGATGTGAACCGGATCGAATTATCAAGCCTACGATTAATCCGGGCCGTCCGATTCAAGAGCGGCTAGATCTGAGCCATCCGGGATGATCTGAAGCAATCCGAGCTAGGGTTAGGGTTGATCAAGCTCTATGATCAAGATCTGAAGGTTTCATCCCAATCGGAGCTAAATCAACCGTTGGATCAAGCAAGGAGGGCTCTAGAGCGTCCATTCACAGATAGAGTTGATCTGGACCATCCGTTGCATATCTGGAGGATCCGAGCTACCACAAGGCAGATCTTGACCCCAGATCATCATCATTAAAGTTTGGCTTCAATCAGAGCAAGATCAGCCGTTGGATTTCATCAAATCAATCAGAGCCGTTCATTCTTAATTACTTAAGGAAATTTTTCCCAGCCTTCTCCTTCGTCGCGTTTCCTCGCCGCACTGTTCATCTTCTTCAGTTTTCCATCGTTTTTCAGCATTTCTTCATCCAAAGGGGCGCGACCCCTCAATTTCTCCATTTGATCATCATCAGAGTCCTTGGAAGATAGCTAGGATCGAGATTTCAGCTCAATTTGCGCCAGAACAAGGGTGTTTGAGGGTTTCGGCATCTTTGCTACCCAATCGATTGTGTCTCGTCCACAAGCCATTTCCGAGATTCTGAGCAGCTTGTAGGGGTTCTCAGGTTAGCTCAGAGGTTCTTCAAATCATCATCGCAAGTCAGCAATCGAGATACAAGAGATTGGACTGGATTCTTTCCAGCTGAGGCAAGTTCGAGCAGAGTGATCGATTGAAGCTTAATTCCACTGATTTGCTGAGCCTAGGGGTTCGAAGCCAGCTCTTGCTTGACGACCAAGATGATTTTGAGCTTAGGGAAGATTGAGGAGTAGTTTAATTGGTTTAAATTCATGTTTCGTAGCTGTAGTTTCATTTCTGCAATGTCTCGTTACTGAATTTTATGTTTCATTAGCTGTAATTTCGGTTCTTGGTTGTTTGCTTAAGTTAGGTTGATTTTCTGCAAGTATAATAGTTAGGAAACTTGTTTAGTGGACCATTACTCTTAATTTCGGTTGATTTCCTATCCAAATTCTGGTGTATCAGCTGCGTATCAGCCCTTTTTCCCTGTTCTGAATTTCAGTTCAGTTTCAAGTCTTTTGTGGCTTGTTTTCAATTTACTTCTTGTTTAGCTTATTCCCTGCAATTGAAGACAACCTTTAGAGTGTTTATTCATTAGATTCGAATTTGTTTCTTTTCTTTCAGTTTCATTTCTGAATTTTCAGCCCTGTACAGCTTGCGTACCAACTCAATTCTGAAACTCAGATTTAGCTTCCTTCATTCCAGCAATTAATTCCTGTCTTTGTCTCCAATAACAATTCAACTTGGAGTTGCACCAAGTTAAACTCAATTCTAAGTGAACTCTATCACTTGGTATCAGCTCCATGCGCAATGAGTTTGTTTCGGTTGTGAGCAGTTAATTTCTGCACATACAATGTTCTAAATTGCAGCTTCATAGCTTGCATCGAATTCTTTTTGCTGCATCCATAGTTGATTCTGCAGAAATATGAATCATATTGGAAATAAGCAATCAGATTTATGAGCATCGGTTTGAGTTCTTGGCATCCAGAATTTCTGCAACAAATCATCACTGAATTTCTGCATTAAATTTCGGCATCCAGATTTGTTTCTGCCAACTGCTTCTTAAATAAGTTTCTTGACTGATCCGACTTGAATTTTACTTCACTAATACTATCCTTTTCTAAGTTAAGTTGGTTAGTTTCAGCAGGAATTGTAATGTTTCCAGTTAAGCATTCAGTTCTAGGTTCTGCACATCAATTTCCTTCCTTGTGCAGCAAGTTAATTCCCATGTCTGAAAGTGTATCAAGCTCAACTTCCGCACTGATTTGTATAGGGATTAAACACTCCTTGTATTGAACTTTGGTGCTTGAATTAGCTCCCATCGAATCCAATAAATTTCTGAACTGTAAATTCCTGTTTTTCAGCAATTTTCAGCTTGCATTTCAACTCTTAGTATCAAGCAAAATTTAGCACTGAGTTAGTTCTAATTTGTTTAAGGAGTGTTTTGCATTAGGTTGGTTTTAAGTGGATATTCTTGAAGATAATCTCTGCAGTGGTATCAACAGAAATTTGGTTTAATTTCATAGCAGATTTGTTCTCAAATTTAGGATAAGTTGTATCTAAGCTCCAATTCGATTGAGTTAATTGGCTGAAGTACGTGGGTTAAGTTTCATGGTTACGTTCTTTTACTTTATATTGCGATTTCATTTCGTATTGAACCCAAAACCCAGATTTAATTTGAAACCCAAAAACATAAACGACACCTAAATACAAGCGCGAATCACGCAACGTCAACTAGTCCCTGAGAAAAATACGACCTGTGGCCCCTATATTACATTTCCATATTTTTGAGTGTAAAAAGGGTTTCCAGCACTTCATTGATATTTAAATTTGATGAGCCCATACATTTTGTGACAAATTAATCTAGTATATTTGGGCCCGCCAGTTGGCATCAGGTACATTCTCCCGAGAGGAGTAGGTGAGGACGCATTCCCCGTCGAGGGAACAGTAGGCGTCGGTTCGACCTAGGGCTCCATTTTGGAGGCCCAAAGTCAGAACCAAGACAGCTAAGGCTATATAAACTAACATCTTATTGCTTTATGGTGTTTTGGACTAACCCTGGATGCAGGACCAAAGGAACGAGCGTCTGCAGCTCAGAGAGCCTCAAAGGAGTGAGGCAGCAGCTGACCAGGGCGCCCGGAGTGTCCCGGGCGCCCCCAAGGTGAACACAAAACATATGAAGCGAAGGAACTGCTTCTGCAGCTCTTGGGCGGGGCGCCCCCGTGCTCCCTGGTGCCCCCGCTGCTCCCGGGCGCCCCCAGTGTCCTGGGCGCCCCCTGTGCATGCCATCGATGTAGAAGCCAGCGAAGCCAAGGGATAAGCTCTGACCCGGTCAACCCGGGCGCCCCCAGTGTCTCGGGCGCCCCGGTCAAGATCTGATCCCGAGTTTGAAGGGATCAGAAGCTGACCGAGTGAAAGTCGGATCGGCCGACACATGGGGGGGCACCCCCGACGTTCCGGGCGCCCCCAGGTGCTATAAAAGGACCCTCGAACCAAGGCTTCAACACAACACTTCATTCAACGCAATCACGCTCTTCCGCTCCCGCGCTCTGCTCCAGAAACCTCCCGACTCGAGATACAAGCGCCTTTTTCAATTTTCAATTTTTATTTTTTTACCATAAGTCAGAATTAATAAAAAGATCAATTTTTAAAAATTTGTCATAAATTTTTTTACCATTATTTTAATATTTTTTTTCGAAATTCGTGCCACCTTAATTCGAGCAACCTTTTTTTAACTCCTATTTTTTCATTAATCAGAATATTCATTTTCTAAAAATTTATCTCAAAAGTTTTTATTATTATTTTATTATTATTCTGCCTCAAAATTCGTGTAACATTTATTTTGAGCTTTTTTTTCCCTTCTCCCGCACTACTAATCCAAGACCAAGTCTTGGTACATTTCTGTTATTTCTTTTGTGTGCAAGGATTAAACTAAATGGCCAATCAAGAATGGAACAGTGCCCGTCCACCACTCTTCTCTGGCGAAAACTTCAATGGTTGGAGAAGTCAAATGGAGTTCCATCTGAAGACCCATATGGACATATGGATGATCGTTCAAACAGGATTCTACCTCCCTACAGAAGATGGACTATCATTTACGTGGGACCAACTGGATGAACCAACCCTGAGGAAGATCGAGACGGATGCAAGGGCAACTGCAATCCTACAATGTGGCCTAACCAATGAAGAATTGAAGCGGGTCGGATTCTTCAACTGTGCCAAGGAGATGTGGGAAAAGTTAATCAATCTACACGAAGAGAGCTCCGATATTGAAGAGTCAGCACCCGACTTCAAAGATGACTCCGGATCAGAAGATGAGATAGAATCCATACTTGCCTGCAAATTCGAGCCAGAGTCAGAAGACAAAATGACTAAGACAAAAATGGTAACCAATTTTGAATTTGTTCCAGATTTACAATTAAATAATCAAACTGATACTATGATGGTCGAGGAAGGTATAATTTCAAGTGCAGGGAAAACTCCAAAGAAGAAGCTTCAACTTGTACCCAAGTCTGACTCAGACTCAGAATCTGACGACGAAGGAAGGGATCCTTGGAAACTGGTCTGGTTGGCTCGCGACCACTACAAAATGCCGAAGAAACAATCAAGCAAAAGAGAGATGGCTAGAATCAAGGGGGAGATTCCCAACCGGGAATCAAAAGGTAAATTTACAGTATTTAAAAATCCAATATTTACCTTGAATAACATGATTAACTCGTATAAATTAGTTAAGGTCAATACGTTAGAAAACTTAATTCACAACCATGCTAATTTTAAAAACCCAGAGTTTTATTTCGATTATGATGTAACTTAGATCATTTTTGTCTTGTTTGCTTTAATTGTGTGTTGCTTTTTATTTTATTTTTGTTGCTTAGGAATAGGATTGGCTAGTATAAGGACTGAACCAACTTAACTGAAATTTGAACAATATAGTATTGGGTGGAGGTGAGATGATAGTACGTTAGGGAAGCCTCTTCTAATAAGGTCAAGTATACTCTACTTGGTCTGTTTAGACTGGTGAAACTAGCCGAAGCTACCGATCCAAGACCCAAACAAGTTATACTAGAATTTACCAAAAAGTAATTTTGAAGATGAAATTTCACTAAAAGGCTTTGTCTAGGAAAGGGTTGATGATCCAATAAGGCTACGGCCAAAGAAGGCCTTGTGCCTCGCCAAGACCTGGAAGCCAATTCTTGAAATTCAAATTCAATTTACTCTTTGTTAAATTCGAATCTAACACAAATTTTCAGTTAATTTTAGATTCAAATATCTCTTTTCAAAATAAATTTAAATTGGGTTTAAAAATTAATTTAACTTTTCAAAATTAATCATGGCCTTTTCAAAATAAATCCTTCTATTAAAATATGCATCTCACAAAACTGTTAAGGATATCCTGTTTTGTCACTTAGAAATGGGTGAGATGCTTAGAACCTAAAAGTTGAGTCCAACCCAACCAACTAATACAGATTAATCAAACTAAAATTAATTCAATTAAATCAAAATCAAATCTTAATTAAATCAAAATCAAATCTTAATTAATTCAATTAAATCAAAATCAAATCTTAATTAATTCAATTAAATCAAAATCAAATCTTAATTAAATCAATTAAATTCAATTAAATCTTAATTAAATCAATTAAATTCAATTAAATCTTAATAAATTAAATTTAATTCAATCACATTCAAATTTAATTCATCTGACTTTTAAAATTCAAATTTAATTCATCTGACTTTTAAAATCCAAATTTAATTCATCTGACTTTTAACATTCAAATTTAATTTAACTAACTTTTAAAATTCAAAGTTAAAATTCTAATTAATTTCAAAATCCTCAAAAATCATTTTAACTTTTAAACTAAGGTTTAATGTTTCAAAATTAACCATTTTTTGTTAAAATTAAATATTTGTCTCACACAATCCATAAGGTTAACATGTTTGACCACGTAGAACTGGGTGAGACATCTAGGACCTAAAAGCATGATTCACTATCCTGTTAAATAAAAAAGTTTGCAAAAGTTATTCAAACTTACCTCTAATTTTTAATTTATTGTACTGTACCCTACTTTTTCATTCATCACATTTTTTATGTCAAATATCACAATAAATAGAGTCTAGGGCTTGTTCTGATTTAGTCATTAACTTGGTCAAAATAGTCAACCCTAGTCCACATAGTCAAACCTGGTCAACACTGAAGTCCCTTAAGGAACTTAGATAAAAGATAGACTGTGTCGAATACAGGGGGAGTTCTTCTTAATTTTTTTTCGAAAAATTCAAATTTTTCAAAAACCTTATGCTTTAAAACTTATTCAAAAACCCTCGATATCACTATCTCGTTGAATAATTATCATCATGATTTTCGAAAACTGTGCTATCATTTCAAGTTATGTTTTCAAAAATTTATCTTGAAAGTTATCATACTCAGAAGATTGTTCAAAATTATTCTTTTGATTTTAATAAACCCTAAAGACACAGAGGAAGGTCCACTTCATGATCTACAAGGACTCCTAGGATGTGTCAAATTTAGGGGGAGTTTGAGTCAAAAGAATTTCTGAAATATTTTTTTTAATAATTATTTGTTTTAAAGTTATTAGATAATTCTTATAATTTAAATCAAACCCTAAAACTCAGAGGAAGATCGCTTGTAGTCAACAAGCTTCCTAGGACTGGGTCAAGCTTAGGGGGAGATTAAATTAAAAGAATTATTGAACATTTTTTTAAAATTATATGTTTTCATGCATTGCAAGTTTAAAATCCTTTTGAAAACTTAAATAATTTTTGCTCTAAAATACTATTATTTTATTTTTCAAAATTCTTGTGACTTATAAAGTTACTTTTATAATATTTACTTGGGTTGGAGAAATTTCCAAGACACTTAGGAAAATGTCCTTGTAGACAACAAGGTTTCCTAGGATTGTGTCAGACTGGAAAAGAAACCTAGTCAAGTAAAATATTATGTTTTCAAAATGCATAATACTTTTTAAAAATTATTTATATTTTTCAAAGTCTAATAGTTTTCAAAAACAATACCTAGACTTTCCAAAAAGGCTCAATCTGTTTTTTTTAAAGTACTTACATATTTTTCAAAAATGCTTATTTTTTTAAAAAAGTACTTATATTTTTCAAAAATTGCATAATATCTTTCAAAAGTACTTCTATTTTTCAAAATATAATATTTTCAAAGAGTACTAATACTTTTCTAAGGCAATAGTATTCTAAGTACGTGAATTTTCTAAAAACTTGCCTACAAAAACAAAATATTTTTTTAAATTCACAATACTTTTCAAAGTGGTGTTTTTACAATTTAAGCTACTTGCTATACCTTCAGAATTATAACAAGTATTTTTAATTTCAAAGCTCATAAACTCTGATACACACATTTTTTTCTTAAATCTTCTTTCAAAACCTCCTTATTGATATATGGCCAAGGGGGAGAGAAATAGAAAAGAGAGAGAAATTCTTTTATTTCGTTTTCACAAAAAGCTAAGTATTTTTAAGTGCTTTAAAATTCGTCTAAGAATTTTTTTAAGTACTTTAAAATTTTCTAAGTACTTCAAATTGTTTTTA
Source organism: Boesenbergia rotunda (assembly GCA_024364735.1). Taxonomy (NCBI): domain Eukaryota; kingdom Viridiplantae; phylum Streptophyta; class Magnoliopsida; order Zingiberales; family Zingiberaceae; genus Boesenbergia; species Boesenbergia rotunda. The sequence goes on along the minus strand of JAGFNQ010000731.1, from coordinate 239,756 downwards.
AGTGCCAAGTGCTGTTAAAATTTCAAACTACTTCAAGTGCCTTCAAGTATTTCTAGTGCTTCAAAATTTTTTTAAGTATGTCTAAATGTTTCAAATGTTTTTAAGTACATGTTTCTTTTCTAAGTAAAATCTTTCTTAGTAAATTTGTCTAAAACTTTTTGAAAATTTTGACAAATGGTTCTAAATAAAGATTCTTTTAAAAAAAACTTGTCTAGAATTTTTTTAAAGATTTTATTTTTCAAAATACACAAAGTATTTCCAAACAAAGTCTTTTAAAACAAATTTTCTCTCAATTCTCAAAGTTGAACCATTTGTTAGGGAAATTTGGCTTCAAAATTTTGCCTAAGTAAAATTCTTTTTGCAAAGCCAAGTAAAAGTTTTGTAACAAAATTTAGGTTTGCAAAAACTTTTTTACTTTACCTTATTCACCCATGTTTGTTTTTGATATATGTCAAAGGGGGAAGAAGGGTCAAAGTTAAGTGTTAAGTTAAGTATTTTATAACACAATGACACAATGATTCAGGGGAAGTATGAGAAAAAATTTTTCTGTTCAAATTACATTGGTTTTAGACTGTTCAGAATTGCTATGTTTTTATTGGTCTTAACCTTCTTGCTTAAACTGTTATAATTTTTACTTAACTTTGAATCGTGTTGCCATAAATCAAAAAGGGGGAGATTGTTGGTGCAGGAAGCACCATATCGAACCTTGTTTTGATATTGGCAAAGGATTCAAAGTTAAGTATTATTGGTGATCTAACAATGTTACTCAAGTGTGCAGGAAAAGTCCTAGCGAAGGGCTGCCAGGAAACAAAGTCCTAGCGAAGGGCTGCTAGGCACCTGGCAAAGGGCTGCCAGGAAACAAGTCCTAGCGAAGGGCTGCTAGGCTCCTGGCGAAGGACTGCCAGGAAACAAAGTCCTAGCGAAGGGCTGCTAGGCACCTGGCGAAGGACTGCCAGGATACAAAGCCCTAGCGAAGGACTGCTAGGCACCTGACGAAGGAATGCCAGGATACAAAGCCCTAGCGAAGGACTGCTAGGCACTGGCGAAGGAATGCTAGGGTACAAAGTCCTAGCGAAGGACTGCTAGGCACTGGCGAAGGAATGCCAGCGTACTGAAGCCCTAGCGAAGGACTGCTAGGCACCAGGTGAAGGACAGCTTGGGACTGAAGTCCTGGCGAAGGAACGCTAGGCACCAGGCGAAGGACAGCTTGGGACTGAAGACCTAGCGAAGGAATGCTAGGCACCGGGTGAAGGACAGCTTGGTATCCATGACCTGGCAAAGGACCGCTAGGCAAAAGTCCAACTGGAGGAGCCGGTTGGCATCAGGTACATTCTCCCGAGAGGAGTAGGTGAGGACGCGTTCCCCGTTGAGGGAACAGTAGGCGTCGGTTCGACCTAGGGCTCCATTTTGGAGGCCCAAAGTCAGAACCAAGACAGCTAAGGCTGTATAAACTAACATCTTATTGCTTTATGGTGTTTTGGACTAACCCTGGATGCAGGACCAAAGGAACGAGCGTCTGCAGCTCAGAGAGCCTCAAAGGAGTGAGGCAGCAGCTGACCAGGGCGCCCGGAGTGTCCCGGGCGCCCCCAAGGTGAACACAAAACATATGAAGCGAAGGAACTGCTTCTGCAGCTCTTGGGCGGGGCGCCCCCGTGCTCCCTGGTGCCCCCGCTGCTCCCGGGCGCCCCCAGTGTCCTGGGCGCCCCCTGTGCATGCCATCGATGTAGAAGCCAGCGAAGCCAAGGGATAAGCTCTGACCCGGTCAACCCGGGCGCCCCCAGTGTCCCGGGCGCCCCGGTCAAGATCTGATCCCGAGTTTGAAGGGATCAAAAGCTGACCGAGTGAAAGTCGGATCGGCCGACACGTGGGGGGCGCCCCCGACGTTCCGGGCGCCCCCAGGTGCTATAAAAGGACCCTCGAACCAAGGCTTCAACACAACACTTCATTCAACGCAATCACGCTCTTCCGCTCCCGCGCTCTGCACCAGAAACCTCCCGACTCGAGATACAAGCGCTGACGACGTCCCTCTGCTCCGAGAAACATTCCACACCAGACGTCGGTAACGAAGAGCGATCTTTTACTTTTGTGTTTACTATACTGAAATTGTAACATCTATTTGTAAACCGTTTTGCGCAATAATAGAATTGCCCTCAGAAAACGGTCAACGACCGTGGGCCTTGGAATAGGAGTCGACCTAGGCTCCGAACCAAGTAAAAACAACTGTGTTCGCGATTGTTTTATTCCGCTGCGTAATTTCTCTAATTCTAAAATCCGAATGTTTTCCGATATTCACCCCCCCCCCCCCCCGCTATCGGTTCTCTCGATCCAACAAATTATGTGACCCTTTGATTTTTCTTTGGTGGAGGTGCTTGGTAGGTTGACCTCTTCTTCAACCTTTGATGAGGTGGATGACTCATCCTCTTCTTCTTGCGCCACTTCACTTGAGGAGGTGGATGACACTTCTTCTTTTTTCCTCTACTCCTCGGAAGTTAAGCTTCTCTTCTCATCTGATTGGTCCTTCTCCTGTTTTTGGACCATTAAGCTCATCTCCTTGGGCTCTTCTTCTTCTTGTGCTTATGTAGGATTTTCATGAAGAGTTAATATCTTGCTCCATAGCTCATGAGCATTCTTGTATTCACCTACACCTTTTATCACATCATTAGGCAAAATATTTATTAAAATTGAGATTACCTTCTCATTTGCCTTTGATTGTATTTGTTGCTCCTTGATTCAATATCTTGGTCGAAGCTTCTTTCCATGCTTATCTTTAAGGGCGTTGATAGGGTTGGAAAACCCATGTCGGGTATAAGGGATGAAGAAGTCGGGACCTGGTGGGACCTCTTATCTCGGGAGGGTCGGGCCCCTTCCCCGAGAGGGAGGACCCCGAGAACATTCCAGGAAATAGCGAACCTGAAGAACCCTGAGCTCGCCTCGGGAGGTGGAGTCCCCGCAATTCCCGACCTCGAGAGCCCCGGGCGCCGCGACTAAAGAAAAAGGGATAAGGACCCGGACTATTTCAAAAGAATATCCCTCTGTCACCGAAAGCGGCGGACGCGGCCTGAATCTCGAAGACGTGACCGCCATAAAGGAGGCACGATCAGGCGGTCGGCCCGGGTATAAAAAGGTAGTTCTGTCCCTCTAGTATGGGGGTACGATCTCTCATCTCTACATTTTCCTTTATTCAACACCATCGTTTGGCTACCTTACTAACTTGAGCGTCGGAGTGGACTTCGCCGGACCTGGCCGGCGTGTCCCTTAACGCTTGTGTTACTCTCACAGGATTGTCTCGTTCCTCGGCGACATAGCAACCTCCGCAGGGGCTAATCCTCAGTGACCAGCCATCGTCGATGACTCTTTCCGAAACAAATTTGGCGCCGTCTGTGGTAAACAAAAGAACACCTGAAAGAGCACCGATGGCAGGACCGGAGGAACAACCCCTCACCCTCACGCGAGAGGAATTTGACCTTCGGGTGGCTAACGCCGTCAAAGAGGCCTTGGAGCAATACCAAATCGAGTAGGCAACCCGGCAACCAGCAGGGCCAGCGAGGGAAGAGATCCCCAGGATCTCCACCTCGCCCTCCAGAAGGTCCGTGACTCCTGGGGGGCGACATGATGGTGCAGCCCAAGGCTCCCGCAGAGAGTCCCCTGTAGAGGGGGAAAAAGCTCACTCGGTAGCCTCTAGTGCTCAGAGGCATGAGGATGGACTGGGAAGGAGGGATGGACCCAAGACCTTCCAGAAGACTCCATCCACTCCTTTCTCGCCAGAGATTGTGGAAGACCCTATGCCAAAGCAGTTTTGCGGGTTGGGGATCTCTGAGTATGACGGGAAGATAGATCTAGAAGACCATATCTGCAAGTTCGAAAATGCGGCGCTGCTGTACCAATACACCGGTGGAGTAAAATGCTGGGTGTTTTTGAACACCTTATCTGGCACAACGCAACGGTGGTTTCAGAGGCTGCCCCAAGGTTCCATCAATTCCTTTGCGGAGTTCAAAACGGCCTTCCTGCACCATTTCGCAAGTAGCCGGCGCTACCAGAAGACGGCGCTCAACCTGTTCGCTCTTAAGCAAAAACCTAAGGAACCGCTCAAGGAGTACATACAGAGGTTCAACCGAGTGGCATAGGATGTACCTGTTGGTGCAGGAAGCACCATATCGAACCTTGTTTTGATATTGGCAAAGGGTTCAAAGTTAAGTATTATTGGTGATCTAACAAGTTACTTAAGTGTGCAGAAAGAAGTCCTAGCGAAGGGCTGCTAGGCACCTGGCGAAGGACTGCCAGGAAACAAAGTCCTAGCGAAGGACTGCTAGGCACCTAGCGAAGGAATGCTAGGCACTGAAACCCTAAGTCCTGGCGAAGGACAGCTGGGCACCTAGCGAAGGGCTGCTAGGATACGAAGACCTAGCGAAGGACTGCTCGGCACCGGGCGAAGGATAGCCTGGGATCCAAGACCTAGCGAAGGACTGCTAGGCACCTGGCGAAGGACTGCCAGGATCCGAAGACCTGGCGAAGGACTGCTAGGCACCGGGTGAAGGACAGCCTGGTATCCAAGACCTAACAAAGGACCGCTAGGCAAAAGTCCAACCGGAGGAGCCGGTTGGCAATAGGTAAATTCTCCTGAGAGGAGTAGGTGAGGATGCGTTCCCCGTCGAGGGAACAGTAGGCATCGGTTCGACCTAGGGCTCCATTTTGGAGACCCAAAGTCAGAACCAAGACAGCTAAGGCTGTATAAAACTAATACATTATTGCTCTGTGTTGTTTTGGACTAACCCTGGATGCAGGACCGAAAGAATGAGTGTCTGCAGCTCAAAAAGCCTCAAAAGAGTGAGGTAGAAGCTGAGTAGGGCGCCCCCAAGGTGAATACAAAACAAGAAGAGCAAAAGTACGCTTTGAAAGCTAAGTGGGCGGTGCGCCCCCTGCTCCCGGGCGCCCCCAGTGCCCAGGGTGCCCCGCACCCAAGCCACCGAAATGGATAACCCTGATCCAGCCGAGAAGCTCGCTGAAAAGGTCAACTAGGGCGCCCCCAGCGTTCAGGGCGCCCCCAGAGTCAATCCTCAGCCCTATTCGAGTGGGATAAGGGCTGACCGAGGAAATTCCGGATCGGATGACACGTGGGGGGCGCCCCCAACGTTCAGGGCGCCCCGATGTGCTATAAATAGCACCTAACACCAAGGCTTCTCAACAATCAATTCTTCCAATGCATTCACGCTCTTCTACTCGCGCTCTGCTCCGGAAACCTCCCGACTCGAGATACAAGCGCCGATGACGTCCCTCTGCTCCAAAAATACAATCTACACCGGACGTCGGTAACGAAGAGCTGCTTTTAAGTTTACTGTACTATTCTTGTAATACATTTTGTAAACTATTTTTGCGCACATATAGAATTGCCCGCAGTAAACGGTCAACGACCGTGGGCCTTGGAGTAGGAGCCGACCGCGACTCCGAACCAAGTAAAATCTTTGTATTCGCGTGTGTTTTACTTTATTTATTTCTGCTGCTAATTCTCTTTTACAAATCCGAATGTTTTATGATATTCACCCCCCCTCTATCGTTCTTCTCGATCCAACAGTACCAAGAGCAACATCGGAGATACTCGTTAGTGCCTGCACCCAAGGGCTCGTGGAAGGAGACTTCTTTCGATCCTTAGTGAAGAAGCCCCCCGCTAGTTTCAACGACTTGCTAGGACGCTCAGTCAAGCATGTCATCGTAGAGGAAGTGCAGTACGCCCGACGTAAGGACCTAGTCGGAGCTTCACCCCTCGCAGCCCCTCGGCTGGATAGGAAGGAGCCACCAGCTTCGATGAGGGGAAAGGACCTACCACTCGAAAAGGATCACTGGACCGGCAGGCGTCGACTGGTGGAGACCATAGATGTCGAGCCACCAGAGGCATTGCCCAAGTACTACAGTTTTCATGGCAGTTCGACTCATTCCACAGAAGAATGCCACGCCCTGAAAAAGAAGTTCCCTGAGGAAGCGGACGCTAAACCCTGGAGAAAATGGAACAAGTCAGGGCATCACAGAAGGTCACCTCGACGAAGCCTTTCCCCCAGATGACGGCCGACTGGGGAAAATGAAGTCCGACCGCGGTCCCGGTCACGATCTAGAGGCAGGAGCCGGGGACCGGCTCCCCGAAGATCTCCCTCCTTGGAAAGAGATCCCCAAAAGGGCAAAGCTCCTGTGCGAGGCCCCCCCCCCTCCCGGGCCATGTAGGGGTCATCTCCGGGGGACCTACCGGGGCCGCCTCTAACCGAGCTCGAAAGTCGTACACTCGACGGTTGGAGAATTACTCCATTGGGACCAGCCGAAGCCCGGGGGCAGGCCCAACTATCTCTTTTGGTCCATCCGACCTCGAAGAAGTAAAAGCTCCACACGAGGACGCCATAGTGATTGTGGCCCGCATCGCCAATTATGAGGTAAAACGCATCTTCGTGGACATAGGAAGCTCCGTGAATGTTCTGTACAAAGCGGCTTAGGAGCAGATGCAGATAGACGAGGATGAACTGATCCCGATGGCGACCCCCTTGTTTGGTTTCACGGGGTATCGCGTACAGCCACTGGGGCAATTTACCTTGTCACTCTCGCTGGGTAGTGATAGGCTTGAAAGGACCCGGAGGACACCTTTCCTAATTGTGGATGCACCATCCTCCTACAATGCCATCTTGGATCAACCAGCGCGCAGTGCCTTCCAGGCGGTGGTCTCTGTATACCACCAGAAGATCAAGTTCCCGGTGGGTGATCGAGTGGTGGAGGTTCGAGGAGATCAGCTTGTTTCGCGAAGGTGCTACAGCGGCGAGGTCAGGACCGAGTCCAGGAAAAATCCCCAAGGACTGGAGGACTAGCTGCGGAAGAGGTCTTAGCCTGGCCCCGACCCCTTGTGTCCTAGTAAGATTCGGAATTTATTTAGTACAATTGTCCCTGTCTTGCTGTTTGCAGCCGAATCAAGTAATAAAATGAAAAGTTTCCTTTCGAAATAACTTACGCGCCAGTCCAAGTAATTATAAACCCTAATGCCACGTGGTCCAGCCGACGCTCGGGGTACTTAGGCTTGGCTCGGGACCTATGCGCCCATCCAAGTAATTATAAACCCTAATACCCCGCGGTCCAGCCGACGCCCAGGGTACTTAGGCTTGGCTCGGGACCTACGCGCCCGTCCAAGTAATTATATACCCTAATGCCCTGCGGTCCAGCCGACGCCCGGGGTACTTACGCTTGGCTCGGGACCTACGCGCCCGTCCAAGTAATTATAAACCCTAATGCCCCGTGGTCCAACCGACGCCCGAGGTACTTAGGCTTGGCTCGGGACCTACGCGCCCGTCCAAGTAATTATAAACCCTAATGCCCCGCGGTCCAGCCGACGCCCAGGGTACTTAGGCTTGGCTCAGGACCTACGCGCCCATCCAAGTAATTATAAACCCTAATACCCCGCGATCCAGCCGACGCTCGGGGTACTTAGGCTTGGCTCGGGACCTACGTGCCCGTCCAAGTAATTATAAACCCTAATGCCCCGCGGTCTAGCCGACGCCCAGGGTACTTAGGCTTGGCTCGGGACCTACGCACCCATCCAAGTAATTATAAACCCTAATGCCCCGCGGTCTAGCCGACACCCGAGGTACTTAGGCTTGGCTCGGGACCTACGCGCCCGTCTATGTAATTATAAACCCTAATGCCCCGTGGTCCAGCTGACGCACGGGGTACTTAGGCTTGGCTCGGGACTTACGTGCCCGTCCAAGCAATTATAAACCCTAATGCCCCGTGATCCAGCTGACGCACGGGGTACTTAGGCTTGGCTCGGGACTTACGCGCCCGTCCAAGTAATTATAAACCCTAATGCCCCGCGGTCCAGCCGACGTCCGGGGTACTTAGGCTTGGCTCAGGACCTACGCGCTCATCCAAGTAACCCAAAGACCCTGTGGGGTACTCGGATTGGATCAGGATTTACGCACTCGTTCCAGTAATACCCAGCCCGTGGGTCCCGCGAATCAGATGTCGCCGGGAGCGGTCGGGCCCAACCGAGGGTCTACACCACCGCGCGAGTAACCAAGAACCAAAGGAGGACTTAATCGATTTCGAAGGAGGAAACAAAACACTTTCGGAAGAATCCATAGCACATTGGAATATCAGGCAATCATACATACAGGACCCGTATACAAAAGTAATTATTCATTTACATAATCAAACACATGACGAAATACATCTTGACATCCTGGGACGAAAGTGGACGCCTGAGGTAACACATGAGTAGCGCAAATATCTTTGACAAGCAATCCAGAATGAAGATTGAGGGTTGAGGTAACACACGTGGAGTCCGGCCCTATCAAGACACCCTCAATCTTCGCCATTGACAAACAGAAGAAAGAGAAGGGGGTAGGGGCTGCCGCAACTCCTTCCCGAAGCGTGTAAAGACGCAAAGAAGAATTGTCTTAACAGGGTCAGGAGGGAGGAGCCACCGCAATTTCTCTCCGGAGCATGAGAAGACGTAGCTTCGGGCTGCCACCCAAGTACAGGTCGAGAAAAAACACAAAGGGGAGGGTAGCAAAACAGTTGGAAATATTCTCGAACCTGTGGCGTCCCCCGGTAACGGCGTACCCCAGGATGCCCTCATCTTCCCGAGAAGCCGATGGTGCATGGGGTACACTGCCCTCGGCCGACTAGGGGCTTGAAAGTCAGCAGGATGAGGTCATCTCCCCCATGCCCCCTAGAGGGCCACATAAGGTCCTTTCCGTACTCCATGGACAAGCGGGGAGTTCTGCCTCCCCCAGAATCTTCAGCGAGACCACGGGCATCATCTCCGCCATGCTGCCTAGCAAAGGGGAGGACACCAAGGCTTCTACCCCTGTCTAGACCTTCCAGTAGGCACAGCCCGGGGGTTCGCACAAGAAGCATGGAGGATGCACGTACTAGAAAGAGGAAACCGGAGGGATAAAAAAGGCTGGTGCCTCCCATCCCACTACTTATAGTGCGGGGAGTCTCCATGAGCAGTTAATGCGAGGCTGGTGCCATAACTCCATGTGTCTTTTCGACTGACGTACCATTAAGGTGCCTAGGAACCAGCAACTCTTAAGGGGTCCAATCAAGGAGATTACAAATAAAACGGAGGAGATGGTTCGAGAGACACCCCTGCACCCTAGCGAGCAGTGTTAACAACAAGACATCGCCGATCTAAATTCCTCGTGCAGAGATATGACTCCTAGTATCCGCCTCGAAAATGGCTATTCGGTGGAGCCCATGCGCAAAGACAAAGAGCACATCATACTAGAGTTCGCATGCAAAGGGAAAAGATAGACAACATTTTTTCCGTAAGCAGAGACCTGCACACAGGTCGAAGAGTGTTTACATTCTTGAGCCATTGCCGGGAGGTCAGAATTTTCCTTTCTTTAGCCCACCGAGGGCCCCATGAAAGCCCTGCTGTAAACGCTCCATTACTTGGTCGGCTACGATGGCGCGAAACTGCTCCGAGCCCAGGAACTTCGCCTTGAAACCCCTCTCTGCCTCCCGAGCAGCAGAAGCCTCGGCAGCCTCAACGGACTATCTTAGCCACCTTAATTCAGCAAACATATCCTCTTGCTCCAGTAGGGCTTCCTTGAGCTTCTCAGATGCCGCCCGTGCATCCGCCCTAGCTTGGGCTATGTCATCCTCTAGGGCAAAGGCACGGTCAGCAGCCAGCAGAAGCTGGGACTCCATTTGTCTCTGAAGCTCCTTCTCTCGTACCTGGAGCTGATCTCTCCCCTGCGTCACCTGAAGGAGATCATGGGTGACCGACACGACCTTCTCGGAGGCTAGACGTTCCCGGTGTCGGGAATTCTCGAGGGCCTGTTCGGTATTGATAAATACCATTTTGTTGATTATTTTAATTGCTTAAATCCATGTTTGACCTATGTTTTTATTGCTTAATTGTGAAATTGCCCTAGGTTTTAGAACTTACTCTGATTTTGGACTTAATTGCAAATTTACATATATTTGGATTATTTGACCACTAAATTCTTGATCTATTTTTGTAGGCATGAAAGGTTCATGGAGCTAGGGCATATTGGGTCGAACTTGAGTCGGAAGTGACCCGGATCGAGTTATCAAGATTATGATTAAATCTGGGCCGTCCGATTCAAAAGCGACTAGATCTGAGCCATCCGAGACCATCTGAAGCAATTCGAGCTAGGGTTAGGGTTGATCAAGCATTCTGATCAAGATCTGAAGGTTTCATCCCAATCAGAGCTCAATCAACCGTTGGATCAAGCTCGGAGGGCTCTAGATCGTCCATCCAAAGATTAGGTTGATCTGGACCATCCGTTGCAAATCTAGAGGATCCTAGCTACCACAAGGCAGATCCTGACCCCTGATCAACATCTGGAAAGTTTGGGTCAGATCAGAGCAAAATCAACTGTTGGATTCATCCAAATCAATCTAGACCATCCATTGATAAGTATTTAATCAAACTTGCCCAGCTCTTCAGCATTGTCGCGTCTTCGCCGCAAGCTTCCATTTCTTCGTTTGTTCTTCAATTATTCTTGAGTTTTTCTTCAATCTGTTGGCGCGACCCATCAATTCCGATCTTAGAGCAAGTTCCAGATCTTCGGGAAGCTGATGCCGTGATGTTTCCAGCCCTAAATTGCCCAAGAACAGAGCATGATTGAGGTCTCATCAACTCTGCCATGGATTGCCTTCAATCTCAGTTTTGTTCAATCCATCATCCATCCGAGCTATCTGGAGGGGTTCTCGGATAAGCTCGGATCATTCCCAAGCCATCAGAACAATTGGACAAAACAAGGATTGAGAAGATCGAAGGGGTTTTCATATTTGGGCAGAGCTAAGTTGGATGACTTGCAGATTCAGTTTTCCCATCGGTTTGTTGAGCTTAGGGGTTCGAGACTCTTCCTTGCGTGACGAACAAGGTGTTCTTGAGCTGAGAGAAGGGGTTGATGATAGATTTTTAGCTAATTTCTGTTAAAGTAGCTGTAATTTCCATTACTGCTTTAGTTTCGTTTCTGTTTTTGTTTCAGATTCGTTAACTTCATTTTATAAATTGTTACTGCTTTACTTAGTTTCAATTATGCAGTTAATCAGCTAGTTCAGTTGTTAGTTAACAATTGTAGTTGAATTCAGTTTGGTTTCTTGTTTAACTACTTGCGTATCCTGTTTTCTGCTGCGTATCAGCCTTCATTCTGCGTATCAGCTCTAGGGGCTGCTGCGTCTCAGTCCTTTTATTTGTATCAATTAGCTTAAGTTTATTCTTCTGAATTTACCTTTCAGTTTGCTTCATTTCCAAAGCCTCGGTATCCATTTCTGTAATTTTGTTAAGCTGTATCCCTTGCGTTTCAGTTTTCTGCCGAACCTCTGAATTCTGCTCATGCGTGCCAACTTGGATTCTTAAAATTGCAGCTTCAATTGAATTCAATTCATGTTAGTTTCAATTCCTGGGATATTAGATAACAAATAGTTGATGATGCCTGTGATCGAAGTTGTGATTCACATTTAGTTTTTATTTCTGCACTTTTGAGCAGATCACGCATCAGACTCCATTTCTGCATAGTCTATTTATTTCTACAATTGGGAGTTGATAAGCTGCTGAATTATGTGTCAATGAATATTAGTTCTTTGCATCATTTCTGAAACATTAGATGGTTGCTTTGAATTTGAGTTTGTTCTGCTTGATTCGTGCATTTCATCTGTGGTTAAATTTCTGAATTCTATGTCTGAATTCCTGCTGTCAAGCTCCATTTCTGAAGTTATCCATCCTTGGTCGAAATTTTGTCCATTCAATTCTTCAAGGGTTTTCACTGATAGCAAGGTTTTCAAGCCTAGTCGATTGTTTTCATTTTAGAGTTGTTAGTATTAATTTTGGTACTCCTTATCAGTTTTGGCACAAGAGTTTATTTTTCTTTGAGTATCAAGGTTGTTCACTTCTTCCATTTTGTATCAAGATCAGTGTTTGGCAGTAGCTTCAATCGGAAATTTCATCCTAGTTCTAATTCACTTACTCAGCAATTGGGCTGCCATTTAATTCAAATTTGTTTCCTAAATTTAGCTAAGTGGCCTTAGTTGAGTAGCTCCTCATTGGTTGAGTTATTTATTGCAACACACTGGTTTAGTTCATTCAGTGAAGTGACTTCATTTTCATTTCCGATTGCAAACCAAAACCCAATTGTTATTTGAAACCCAAAATTCACAAACGACACCTAAATACAAGCGCGAATCAAACAAACCTTCAACTAGTCCCGAGGAAAAATATGACCTGTGGCCCCTTTACTACGTTTTCATATTTTGATTGCAAAAAGGGTTTCTAGCTTTCATATAAATATCTAAATTTGAGACCCACTTTCGTGACAGTCTATTTGGGTCCGTCAAATTTTTGGCGCCATTGCCGGGGAAGCAACTAGTTGATTTGTTTGATTTTTGCTTGTGCATTTATTTCACATCTTTCTTGATTTATTTTTGTGCTTATTGCTATATCATTTGATTTTATTTTATTTGTTTTATCTCTTTATCTACTTTTACTGCGATTTGTTTTATTTTATGACTAGGTCTACAGGTGGTGATCTAGAAGAATTCGACCCTGAGATTGAGAGGACTTTCAGAGCCAGGAGAAGCCAGGGCATTCTTTCTGAGACTACAGACATCCCTCCTATTCAGACTATTTTCACTCACTCAGGCAGTATCATGGCAGACCACCAGAGAACTATGAAGGAACTCGCAGCACCAGATACTTCATTTCAGTACTCCAGCATTGCTTATCCAGAGCTGGCGGGAGATTTCGAGCTCAGATCTGGACTCATCAATTTGCTGCCTAAATTTCAAGGATTATCTGGAGAGGATCCAAATAGGCACCTGCACGAATTCCATGTTGTATGCTCTACTATGAAGCCTCAGGGCATTTCTGAAGAAGATATCAAGCTGAAAGCTTTTCCCTTCACACTGACAGGAGCAGCAAAAGACTGGTTTTACTATCTACCCACGGGGCACGTGTCTAGTTGGATCTCCATGAAGAAAGCATTTTTGGAAAAATATTTCCCAGCCTCCAGAACAACAATAATCAGAAAAAGCATCTGTGGAATTCAGCAAGTGGTGGGTGAGACACTCTATGATTACTGGGAGAGATTCAACAAGTTATGTTCAAGTTGTCCTCAGCATCAGATCAGCGAGCAACTTTTGATTCAGTACTTTTATGAGGGATTGCTGCAGATGGACAGGATTATGATAGATGCTGCAGCTGGAGGGGCCCTAGTGAACAAAACGCCAATGCAAGCTAGGGAGCTCATTTCAAATATGGCTAAGAATTCCCAACAATTTGGAAGCAGAGCCTTGACCACCAGAGGAGTAGGTGAAGTTCAAGTAGTTCCTACTGATCAGAAGGAGGTTATGAATGCATTGATGGAGCTCACATCGGCTGTTAAGCAAATTTAACTAACTGTTGCAAGAAAAAATTCAACTCCTTCAGTACCTCCACAGTCAAGTCAAGTTATGAGTGTGTGTGGCATTTGCTCTAGTCAAGAGCACACTTCAGATTCATGTCCCACCCTCCAACAAGACGAGACAGTAGCAGCATTGGTAAGAGGACAATTTCAAGTAAGAAACAATCCTTACTCCTCTACTTACAATCCCGGTTGGAGGGACCACCCAAATCTCAAATATGGGAACTCTTTTTGCCAACAAAACCCTCAAACGAAGCATTTGCAGCAACCTCACCATAATTTCCAGCAGCCTCAACCATCTTTTCAGCAGCCACAGCAAATTCAAGCTCAAAATCTGCAAAATCAGCCTCCAAATCAGCATTTCCAGGAAATAACTCAGCCCCTATTTCAGCAATCGCAGCCTCAATTCCAGCCATATCAGCAAGGGCAGCAAGGATTTCAACCATTCTCAACTTTCCAACCTCAAAACCAGCAAAATTTCCAGCCTTGGAATCAAAGTTTTCAGCCACACAATCAAGAATTTTAGCCCAATCAATTTCAATCTCCACAACAACCATTTCAACTACAAAATCAGAATTTTCAAGGTTGTAATTCTCAGCAAATTCAACCCACATTCCAACCTACTTATCAACCAATTCAACAGCAATTTCATAACTCCAATCAGCCCCAACAGCCCCAATTCCAACAATTACAGCAGGATGATATCATTGGAGCTTTACAAAACCTCGGAAGACAAATGGGACAATTGGCTAATGATGTGAATCAACTTAAAGCTCAAGGATCAAGCCAACTACCTTCCCAAGCAGTTCCCAACCCAAAGGGAAATGTTAGCGCTATTTATTTGAGAAGTGGGAAGGTGGCATCAACTCAAAATGACCCAAGAGCTGAATTTTCTGAAAACAGGGCAGCATGTTCATTTCCAGCCCAAATCAGTGCCGAAACCACTCCAAATTCAGTGGATACCACCCCTAGCCCGTGCCCAACTTCCTCATCTAGCAATCCCCCAATTTTGGTGGAAAACGGAGAAGAAATCAGTGGCAAAATAGATTTTACAGCAGCTCCAAAAAACAAGGCAGCAGCTCACAACTCAGCCCTTCCATCTTCAATTCAAGAGGAAGAATTTAGGGTGCCCTTGCCTTTTCCACAGGGGAGAACTCCAACAAAAAGATAAGTGGAGGAGGAGAAAACCAAAGAGTACAATGAACTGGTAAAACCTTTTAGCAAAGTAGAAATTAATGTGCCCTTGCTGACAATGATTAAACAGGTTCCTAAGTATGCAAAATTTCTGAAGGATCTTTGTGTTCACAAGAAGAGACTTAAGGAAAATGAATTGGTCAGCATTGGGAAAAATGTTTCATCACTCATCCATGCCATACCTCAGAAATGTGAAGACCCTGGCATGTTTACTGTATCTTGTGAGATAGGAAGCACCACGCTACATGATGCCATGTTGGATTTAGGAGCTTCCATTAATGTCATGCCCAGGACGGTCTTCCAGATGCTTGGCATTGGCCCTCTACAGCCCACTGGAGTTGTGATTCAGCTAGCAGACAGAAGCCAGGCCCGCCCGACAGGGGTTATTGAAGATGTGTTGGTTAAAGTGAAGGAGTTGATTTTCCCTGCGGACTTCTACATTCTAGACATGGAAGGAGAATATCTTGCACGTAGATCCCCACTCATCCTTGGGAGGCCTTTTCTGAAGACGGCCAAAACAAAGATTGATGTTTATGCTGGCACACTTTCGATGGAGGTGGGAGACACAGTAGTCCAGTTTAGCATTTTCGATGCCATGAAGGACCCTAGGAGAGATCATTCTATTCTGAGCTTGGACACCACAGATGAGACTATTGAGGCACAGATTATTGATGATGATGGTGAATTTGATATAGTGGGAGGAGCTTTAATTTCATAGGAAGCTGAGGAGATAGATGAAAAGCATGTGACAGCCTTGATTCCAAAACTGAAGCTTTACCGGATTTTTCTTGTTTTCTATTTTGTGATGATATTGCTATTGATAGTCCTAATCTTTTTAATAAGGTTGTTGCAGGTATTACTAAGGAGGCATGCACAGAAGAGGATTCTATAGGTGTAGGGGATTGCACAGAGCCCCAGGGACCACCAACATTTTCAAAAAGTGTAGGGACTTGCATGATGGGAGCAAGTACACAAGGATCACCTATTCCAGTTGAATGTTCACCTGAATTTGAGCCTGAGATGGAGGTATTTCTTGTAGACCCAACAAACATTTTTCAGAGTGATCAGGTAAGTATTTCTTCTTTTCCATTAGAAAATTTCAGGAAGATGTCTAAAATTGCAGGTGAAGCATGTATTGATACATTTTTTGTGAGAAATAATGATGAAAATTCCATAGAGGCACCCAGGCTTGATTTTATTCGTTGTGACACATTTATTGATATATCTTATGTAGAAACTGAGTGTGAAAATTTTTTGGAGATGCCTGAAATTGATGTTATTTATTGTGATGAATCTCTTGCTATATATTATGCTGAATTTGAATGTGAAAAAATTATAGAGGTGCCTCAAATTGATTTCATGGGTTACAATGCATTGCTTGACACATTTTCAGTGGATATTAATTGTGAAAAATTTCTTGAGGTGTCGGAAATTGATTTTATTGGATGTGATGCATTTTTGGATACATTTTATACAAAGACTGATATTGTTTCATTTCTTTCTTACCTTGCAGGGTCCAAAAGACTTATGGAGTGGGTGCTTCATCTGAACAGACTCAAACCTCCTGGAAGGTGTTCCAAAAAGAATAAAGAGGGAGTAGATTTTACTTTAATTCGAAAAACTCTACCTCTTAAATGGGTCTTGTATCTAAATAATCTTCGGCCACCTGAACAGATTGCTATTAAGTCCAAGTGTGGGGGAGCGATGCACCGTAAAGTTAAACAAATAAAAGAAGCTCTTTCGCACACCCTGACTCCTCCACTACCACGATGGAGGCTGTTCCTTGATAGACTCCGACCGTCAGAAATAAAAGGGAGTTTGATCTTTCTTGCCTTTTCCTTTATTGCATGTTTTCACTTTTAAAATGAGTTCTTGCTAATAAATACGTGAGTAGAGTAACATGAATAAAAGTCATTGTAAATACCATGTCTTTTCTTTTAACACTTTCTCTTGCATGCCTAGGAATAAATGTATCCCTTTAGGTTATCTTCATGGCATGTTAGAGTCTTTTGGAAATAAATTAAATTTGGTTGTTAAAACTTAGGGTTTAAGTTCATGGATGAAATCTTGGATGCTTGAGTACTACTTGGTTTTAGATTCTTAATTGAAGACTTGAGATGAATTATTTTTGCCTAGTGAGAATTAGCCTTATATTTGTGACACACATATGTTATTGTACTCTAGAACTTGCCTAGGTTCTTTCAAAATCATATTTCAATGATTGGATCACATCTATAAAGGCTATCCACTTTATTTACCTTTCCATATCAATTTTGGCAAAAATCATGTTCATTCCATTTTTCTTCACTTATTTCTTACTCTTACCCTCACTTTTCTATGGACTTGTTGTTTGAAAGGTTTCTTAATGCTACTTTGCCCGAGACGGACAAAGATTTAAGTGTGGGGGAGTGATTAGTGATTTGGAATGAGTTTTCATCAAGGAAGCACTTCATTTTGAAAAAAAATATGGCCATTTGAGTTGAGCTTTGCCTCAAGGAAGTAAGTATTTAGTTGTGAATGGGAGGTGGAATTGTTCTCTCATTGCAAATCTGGGAAGAATGAAGCTGTGCCAAGTCCAAGTGGCACGCAAGAGCAAGAATTTGCAAAAGGAAGCTGAGAAATTCAGTTATAAACAAAAGGAGATGGAAAGAAATACATTTGCCAAGTTGAATTTAGTTTGTGTCAAAAATGAGCAAGAAGAAGTGGTTAAGGATGGAAATCAATTGAAGCATCTAGAGTCTTTATCATCAATTGAAGATCCAAGAAGCTGTGCCAAGACAAAAATCTGAAATGGAAACAATTTGCACTCAAAAAGCAGTGAGAAAATTGTTTGTGCCAAAGCAAGAAAAAAATTTTCTGTGAAGCATGATTGAATTAGAATTCCTCATAGTTGCAGCTGCACTTTGTTCGGAAAACTCAGAACCATATGCTATAAGCTCAATTGCAGCTGTGCGGAATCAGAGAGTCTGAATTGAGGTTGAATAAAGGCTGGTCAAAAGCTGCAAAAAAAAAAATCAAAAACTGAAAATCTGAGCTGCTGATCACAAGCTGGAAATCTGAGAAGTTTGACTTGGAGCTGCTAAATGATACAAGCTGAAGGCAAAACAAGCTGCAAAGTGCTGTAAAAATTCTATGAAGGGTTGTTGATCATTCGGCAAGATAGGAAAAATGAAAACCAAGAATAGAGCAGTTTGTATCAACTAAGGGCTGAATTGGTTTCCCTAGAGCATGAATTTGAAGCTCACGGCAGGTTGGAGTGGAGTCAGTTTCTGAACAAGGATTTGGGGAGCATGAGCACAACAAGATTGAGCAAAATGAAAACCAAGAATAGAAGTTAGCAGCTGACCATATATATAAAAAAAAAGAGAGAAAAGACAACAAAGAGTCGAAATGACACAATTAGAGTTTTGGCATTGCAATGTTTCTCATCCGAGTCCAAGCTTTATTCCATTTCATTTTTTGACTGTACTATAGAGAAAGGAAAAGAAGAGAATGATGATGAGGAAAGAGAAGGAAGCAAGGTTGGCACAAAATTGGTAAACTTGGCACAAGGAAATCAAGGAAGGGTTTTTCATCCAAATCAAAGGAATTTATTCAAGTTTCACTCCATCACTTTTGATTTCGCTAGAGGACTGTAAAGATGGGGCAAAGCACATTGGAAACATTTTTGAGCAACCAAGTCTCCCATTCCATCAATTTTTCCATTTTCTTGGTTTTTACTCTATTTCTTACCATTTTCTATGTTTTCATTTGCTTTTGTAGATGTTGATCCTAATCATGAATAATGGTGGAGATTAGACAATAAGCAAGCCTATGGTAGTGCAAGAAGCATGTGTGTATGAGTGAGCTCCACTTCCATCATCAACTTAGAACTTAAGGAGAGAGCCACCAAAATTTTCCTTGAAAGACTAGTGATTTAAATTCATCTCAATGACTCATGATGGATGAAAAGGCTAAGTTGTTGATTTAAGGACAAGATACTAATCCATAGAGCTTAGATTTTTGAGAACTGACAACCTTAGGTAATTTCTTTTCATTTGCTTCTAATTATGCTTAAGAAAATCTAGGGGATACATACTTAGTAGTTTCGTGAGACGCTCAAGGTTAAGTGTGGGGGAGTTGATAAATACCATTTTGTTGATTATTTTAATTGCTTAAATCCATGTTTGACCTATGTTTTTATTGCTTAATTGTGAAATTGCACTAGGTTTTAGAACTTACTCTTATTTTGGACTTAATTGCAAATTTACACATATTTGAATTATTTGGCCACTAAATTCTTGATCTATTTTTGTAGGCATGAAAGGTTCATGGAGCTAGGGCATATTGGGTCGAACTTGAGTCGGAAGTGACCCGGATCGAGTTATCAAGATTATGATTAAATCTGGGCCGTCCGATTCAAAAGCGGCTAGATCTGAGCCATCCGGGACCATCTGAAGCAATCCGAGCTAGGGTTAGGGTTGATCAAGCATTCTGATCAAGATCTGAAGGTTTCATCCCAATCAGAGCTCAATCAACCGTTGGATCAAGCTCGGAGGGCTCTAGATCGTCCATCCAAAGATTAGGTTGATCTGGACCATCCGTTGCAAATCTGGAGGATCCGACTACCACAAGGCAGATCCTGACCCCTGATCAACATACTGGAAAGTTTGGGTCAGATCAGAGCAAAATCAGCCATTGGATTTCATCCAAATCAATCTGGACCGTCCATGGGTTGATGATAGATTTTTAGCTAATTTTGTTAAAGTAGCTGTAATTTCCATTACTCTGCTTTAGTTTCGTTTCTGTTTTTGTTTCAGATTCGTTAACTTCGTTTTATGAATTGTTACTGCTTCAATTAGTTTCAATTATGCAGTTAATTAGCTAGTTCGGTTGTTAGTTAACAATTGTAGTTGAATTCAGTTTGGTTTCTTGTTTAATACTTGCGTATCCTGTTTTCTGCTGCGTATCAGCCTTCATTCTGCGTATCAGCTTTAGGGGCTGCTGCGTCTCAGTCCTTTTATTTGTATCAGTTAGCTTAAGTTTATTCTTCTGAATTTACCTTTCAGTTTGTTTCATTTCCAAAGTCTCGGTATCCATTTCTGCAATTTTGTTAAGCTGTATCCCTTGCGTTTCAGTTTTCTGCCGAATCTCTGAATTCGGCTAATGCATGCCAACTTGGATTCTTAGATTTGCAGCTTCAATTGAATTCAATTCATGTTAGTTTCAATTCCTGGGATATTAGATAACAAATGGTTGCTGATGCCTGTGATCGAAGTTGTGATTCACATTTATTTTTATTTCTGCACTTTTGAGCAGATCACGCATCAGACTCCATTTCTGCACAGTCCAGTTATTTCTGCAATTGGGAGTTGATAAGCTTCTGAATTACGTGTTAATGAATATTAGTTCTTCGAATCATTTCTGAAACATTAGATGGTTGCTTTGAATTTGAGTTTGTTCTGCTTGATTCGTGCATTTCATCTGTGGTTAAATTTCTGAATTCATGTCTGAATTCCTGCTGTCAAGCTCATTTTCTGAAGTTATCCATCCTTGTCTCGAAATTTTGTCCATTCAATTCTTCAAGGGTTTTCACTGATAGCAAGGTTTTCAAGCCTAGTCGATTGTTTTCATTTTAGAGTTGTTAGTATTAATTTTGGTACTCCTTATCAGTTTTGGCACAAGAGTTTATTTTCCTTTGAGTATCAAGGTTGTTCACTTCTTCCATTTTGTATCAAGATCAGTGTTTGGCAGTAGCTTCAATCGGAAATTTCAGCCTAGTTCTAATTCACTTACTCAGCATTTGGGCTGCCATTTAATTCAGATTTGTTTCCTAAATTTAGCTAAGTGGCCTTGGTCGAGTAGCTCCTCATTGGTTGAGTTATTTATTGCAACACACTTGTTTAGTTCATTCAGTGAAGTGACTTCATTTTCATTTCCGATTGCAAACCAAAACCCAATTGTTATTTGAAACCCAAAATTCACAAACGACACCTAAATACAAGCGCGAATCAAACAAACCTTCAACTAGTCCCGAGGAAAAATATGACCTGTGGCCCCTTTACTACGTTTTCATATTTTGATTGCAAAAAGGGTTTCCAGCTTTCATATAAATATCTAAATTTGAGACCCACTTTCGCGACAGTCTATTTGGGTCCGTCAGGTATCCTCCAAAAGCTTCCTCAACTGCCCGACCTCCTCACGGAGAGCCATGTTGTGGCTGGCCTGCTGCACCCCGGACCAATGCTCATGACTCGCGGTTGCCTCCGCCTTTAGGGCTCGCTGGAGTAAGGCCCCCGCTTGGGGCTCGGAACACAGGCCCCGGCCAATCACCAGGCAGTCCTCAGCAGCCTAACAGCGCATCAAAAGATTAGCGGTCACACCAACAGACAAGCAAATGCTATAATAATTCGCACCTGCAGAAGGGCTTTTCGAAGACTAGCTAGCGGCCCGGCCAAGGCCCGCACGACTACTTCGGCTAGAGGACAAGGTACATCACCCAGCTCTTCAAGCAGCGGAGGGGGCGGATGAACTGAAGGATGCTGAAGGACAGGAGCCTCAGCAATTGAGTCGGGAGAATGGGAGCTCATCTCGTCGGGACATGAAACCCCCTTGGGCACCGCTCTAGTGGTCGGAGTCTCCCAGGGGGCACCATGGACAGGGACCGCCTGTAGGCCTCTAACATTGCATCCAACCTCTCCCATAATCGATCTAGTTTAATACAAAATTGAATATTGGATGTCTCCTTACCCGTCGGAGGGACAGCGGAGTCGAAGGAGTGGGAGGGGGCCACCTCGGGGAGGGAAGCAGGTGAGGCCGAAGTAGGCGAGGCTACCTCGGCAATCAGAATCGTCTCCTCAGGCACTGGGAGCAGAGAAGAGGATCGGGCGGGACGTCACTTCTTCCAAGAAGGGCCCAAGCCCTTGGGGAGCCGGCGCTTCTGTCGGCCGAGTGGTTGGGCGGCTATCGGGGAAGTGGAGGAAGTCGATTGGGAGCCCTCCCCGTCCGGGCTGCTCGTGCCGGGAGTAGGGTCACCCACGGTGGGGGAACCAACTCCCGAGGCAACCTGCGGGGCTGGGGCGCTGACTTTTCGGGCGGGGGGGGGGGGGGGGATATAACAGTAACATCGACCCCTTCGCCGGAGGCAACCCCAGGAGTTGAGGCAAAGGGCCCCTCGACGGACTCGGCGGAGGCGGGAGGAAGATCGGGAACAATCGGAGGAGGATTCAGGGCCGCCTTGTTGGCCTCCTCCCACCTGATGAACTGACTCATCGCTTTGACATACATTACTTCCTCTGTAGAAGCCAAACAGAAAGGGCATCAGTCAGAACGAATGGGCGCCGAAGACAAAGACGAGCATACCTAGGGAGGAACTAATCTGCATTACTTTAGGGCTAAGGCCCGCTCGGTACATGAGCTCTTCGCTTTGAACTAGCCCCGGACCGCTGAACTCCATGCTTGAGAGTACCTCTCTAGCACGATGATACTCTGGGCTGCGAAAGAAACTCTCCAGGGAGGGAGGAGTGGACAAGTCCGCTATCCAACACAAAGGGCTGAAGGGCAGCCGTTGTGATACGTGTCAATAAGGCACTCGCACAGACACCCCACTACCCTCGGAACATAAGGTCAGGCGTTTTTTAATCCCGGAAAGAGGGGCATCATTACGAGCCTTCGAGAAACGAAGAAGCTTCCCTGGGAAAAGAAGAAAGCAACGAACAGGGGGACTCCTCGTAACTCTGGAAGTGGCGGATATAGTTCAACGAAGCCTCCCTGCTTATGAAGGGAACGGGCGCAGCATCACATACCTAAGCAAGGGCAACTCCTTCATCCCGGTACTAGTCCGATCAGTCAGCCACACTTCCTTCGATCAGACTTGAAGGGAGGGACTTGTGATAGGGTTGGAAAACCCATGCCGGGTATAAGGGATGAAGAAGTCGGGACCTGGTGGGACCTCTTATCTCGGGAGGGTCGGGCCCCTTCCCCGAGAGGGAGGACCCCGAGAACATTCCAGGAAATAGCGAACCTGAAGAACCCTGAGCTCGCCTCGGGAGGTGGAGTCCCTGCAATTCCCGACCTCGAGAGCCCCGGGCACCGCGACTAAAGAAAAAGGGATAAGGACTCGGACTATTTCAAAAGAATATCCCTCTGTCACCGAAAGCGACGGACGCGGCCTGAATCTCGAAGACATGACCACCATAAAGAAGGCACGATCAGGCGGCCGGCCCGGGTATAAAAAGGTAGTTCTGTCCCTCTGGTAAGGGGGTACGATCTCTCATCTCTACATTTTCCTTTATTCAGCACCATCGTTCGGCTACCTTACTAACTTGAGCGTCGGAGTGGACTCCGCCGGACCCTGGCCGGTATGTCCCTTAACGCTTGTTTTACTCTCACAGGATTCTCTCGTTCCTCGGCAACATAGAAACCTCCGCAAGGGCTGATCCTCAGTGACCGGCCATCGTCGACGACTCTTTCCAGAACAGGCGTTAAATGGTTCTTCGAGTGCGATCATTAAATCCCAATCCATGTCGAACCATGTCATCATCCGCAACCTCCAATAGTCGAAACTTTCGCGATCAAGTGGAGGTGGAATGGTGATGTCGTTCCCCATCCTTTCTCCAAGCACCATTTTCCTCTAGCTCTTGCTCCTTTGACGGTTATTCCAACAAGAGTGAACCTGGTTATGATATCATTTGTTGGAATCGATCGGACAGGCTAGAGGGGGGTGAATAGACGTTGCCCCCAAAATGATCGCTCTCTTCTTATACTTGTTAGTTGCGCAAGCGGAATATAATTAAATTAGAACTAACAAGAAGAAAGACACACCAATTTAAGTGGTTCGGAGAGAAAGCTCCTACTCCACGGTTGTCCGTAAGGTGGACAATCCCTATCCATCGGTGGATTAGTCTTCGGAAGACCTCTAGCTAGCTTGTGTCGCTCATTGTGGGTGGAGAAACCTCACCACAACCTCAGCAGGACCTCTGAGCACAAAGCTAATTGACCTTTAACCAAATCCAATTTCGTCAACCCTAACCAGCCAAACCAAGCTCTCTTAAATAGAGCTCGTGATTGAACTAGCTGTTACCAATCCACTGCTCCACTCGAATTCGAATGTTACAATCTAACATTCGAATTCCAGTCGACTCCAGTCGACTGCACAGAAGATCAATTAACTGATCTTTCTGTGACCTCTACCAGTTGACACTCCCAGCAGCAGTCGACTGCCCAAACCCTAAACCTAGGATTTCCTTTCATGAGTACATTTCACTCAACACTTGGACCTTCATGAATCACTTGACTCTTCCTTTGTAGCGTTGACTCTTGCCTTTAAGCTTTCTTCGACTTTGGCTCTCATCCCTCGTATGCATACAAGCTCGCGACTTGTCTCCACATGTCATCTTTCGTGTATGCCTCAAAGTGCGCTTCCCTAGTCTCATCGTTGCTGTCTTGTCCACGTTCTCTCAGATGCATATAAGCCCACGGCTCGTCCTTATGTCATCCTTCACCGGGCTCGAAGCCATCAAGCTGAGTCTATGTGTATCCTGCAGAACCTGCATACTCAAATACACATATCAAATACAAGGGTGAATTTAACTTAAATCCTTTATCTAAACATCAAAACACATGATCTTACAGACCATAGATTACCTCAACAACTTCTACAATCCTTGGTTCCTCCTCCGCGGCCGGAGTGTCTGACCAGTCGTCCGTTCACCTAGAGGTCCCCTTAGCCAATCCCAACTCCTCTACCACCCCGGTGCAGTAGGTAAGCCTGCATGGCGATTTGGTAGAATGCTGGGATCAGGGATAATGACTACTCACTACCGGGCCCCAATTGGCTTAGTCGACATCTTATTCATGGATGCCACTCACGTAATCTTTTAGATATCCGATCATCCTAACTGACAGCTTTTTCATGGAGGTCACTTTAATCTTTTAATCTTCTTTCCTATTTTAGTTATGGGCGGCTTGCAAGGGTGTGGCCTAGTCCCTGGTGTTCAACGCTTGTGGGTGGCGGGAGACTAAGCGGCGTGTGCAAAAGCTAGAGACCATGCTAAACCACTCGACTCTACCTCCTGGTGATGAGGGAGCCCGCCTCATGCACTCGGAGGTCGTGGGGCTAAAGGCTCAGTTGACCGAGGCCAACGAGCAACTCGAGGAGGAGAAATGTCAGTTGGCTATAGCCAAGCGGGCAGTCGCCCAGGCTCTGAACCGCGTGGGCAACCTGGATAACCAGAAGAAAACCTCCTTGAGCCGCCAAGCCTGCGCCTGGTCAGACCTGGATAAGAAGACAGCAGAGGCCAAGGTCTTAGCTATCTAGCTAAAAGAGTTGGGCGCCTCCCACCATCAAGCTCAACTGGCACTGACCAACAAGGATACTGAGTTAGCTGCCAAGGACTCCAAGCTGACGGTTAAGGGCGCAGAGCTAATCGCTAAGGAGGAGAGTCGGCGTTCTCTGGAAGACTAACTAGCCGTCTGGACCACCGAGCTTTCCGCCCGTGATGAGGAGATCAGTCGCTTGCACGAGGAGCTAGCCGCTCTGAAGGCCTACCTTGCTAAAGAGTTCGCCTAGCTAGAGATGCACCGCGTGGAGTACATCAATTCCCCTACCTTCGGTCAGTAGATTGCATGTCGGATGGCCAATATGTTCAAATACGAGGTTGAAAGTGTTATCCAGCTAACTGAAGGAAGTTGGACACCTACCTCAGGACCTGCCACCGAATGCCATGAAGCTATCCCGGGTAAGGAAAATCCTCCCCTGGACCTCTTCAACCCCTTCACTTAGGATTAGCTTAGTTATTTTTCTACCTTGTAGTTTTCACTTTTGTCCTTTCGGACCTTAGGGCTTTATTAATGAAATGTTTTCTTTGGTTCATCTAACCTTTCAAGCTCAATAAAATGTCTTCTTTCTTCTAATCATTGTGCTCATTTCTCCGCCTAGCTAGGCCAGCCCAGCTTATCACTCCCTATCTTAGGTATGGGCCCTTCACTCACAAAGCCCTTCAGGGTGCCCCAGCAATGCCCGATCGGTCACACCTATAATCCACCTAGCGGCAAGATCCTAGACCTTGGTCGGGCAGATCATTGAACCTAGCCCACATATAACTCACTCGCTGGCGAGAGTCTGGACACCGCTTGGGCGGACCAATAGAATCATGGACAACCACGTCTAGTCGGGCCCTGAGGTTGGTGGATACGTGGGAACATGCCCACTTATAACTCGTTCGCTGACGAGAGTCAGGACACCGCTCAGGCGGACCAATAGGATCGTGGACAACCACGTCCAGGAGGGCCCTGAGGTCGATGGGTATGTGGGAACATGCCCACTTATAACTCGCTCATTGGCGAGAGTCGGGACACTGCTCGAGTGGACCAATATGATTGTGGGCAACCACATTCGGTCAGGCCTTGAGGTAGGTGGGTGCGTAGGAGCATGCTCACTTATAACTCGTTCGTTGGTGAGAGTTTAGACATTGCTAGGGCGGACGAATAGGATAGTGGATAGTTACTTCCAGTTAGGCCCTGAGGTCGGTGGATATGTGGGAGCAGACCCACTTATAACTCGCTTGCTAGTGAGAGTCTGGGCACGCTCAGGCGGACTAATAGGATCATGGGCAACCACATCCGGTCAGGCCCTGAGGTCGGCGGGTGCGTGGGAGTAGACCCACTTATAACTCACTCATTGGTGAGAGTATGGACACTGCTCGGGTAGACCAATAGGATGGTGGGGAGTCACGTCTGATTGGGCCCTGAGGTCGGTGTCCGATTGGTCCCTGAGGTCGGTGGGTGCATGGGAGTAGACCCACTTATAACTGGCTCACTAACGAGAGTCTAGACACAGCTCGGGATGACCAATAGGATCGTGGGCAACCATATCTGCTAGGGCCCTGAGGTCGGTGGGTACATGAAAGCAAGTCCACTTATAACTCGCTCACTGACAAGAGTCTGGACATTGCTCGAGTGGACCAATAGGATCGTGGGCAGCCACGTCTGGTCAGGCCCAAAGGTCGATGGGTGCGTAGGAGCAGACCCACTTATAACTCGCTCGCTGGCGAGAGTCTAGACACCGTTCAGGCGGACCAATAGATTCGTGGGTAGCCACGTCCAGTCAGGCTCGAAGGTAGATGATGTTGGATCGAGAGAAAACGATAGAGGGGGGGTGAATATCGTAAGTTGTTTCGGTTTGAAAAAGAAAATATGTAGCGGAAAAATTAAAAACAAAACCACACACGAACACCAAGATTTTACTTGGTTCGGAGTCGCGGCCGGCTCCTACTCCAAGGCCCACGGTCGTTGACTGTTTACTGGGGGCAATTCTATATGTGCACAAAATCTTACAAATAGTTGTACAGTAGTAAGTGCAGTAAGAATACAATTAAAAATTGACTCTTCGTTACCGACGCCCGGTGTAGATTGTTCTTCAGTGCGTAGGGTCATCGCCGGCGCTAGAAACTCTAGATGAAGGATTTCTGGAGCAGAGCGCGTGAGTTGAAGAGTGTATTGGCGTTGGAAAACTTGTTGTCCGAAGCCTTGGGGTCGAGGGGCTTTTTATAGCCTCCCGGGGCGCCCTGAACGTTGGAGGCGCCCGCCCCCCCCCCCCCCCCCACGTGTCACCCGATCCGAGCAAATCTCGGTCAGCCCTTATCCCACTCAAATAGGGCTGAGAGTTGACTGTGGGGGCGCCCGGGACGCTGGGGGTGCCGTGGTTGACCCTTTCCGCGGGCTTCTCCGCTGGATAACCTTTATCCACTTCATTGGCTTGAGCTCGGGGCGCCCTGGGCACTGGGGGCGCCCGGGAGCACGAGGGCGCCCCGCCCAGTAAGCTTTTGAAGCGTACTCTTGCTTAACTTGTTTTGCCTTCACCTTGGGGGCGCCCGGGACACTGGGGGCGCCCTACTCAGCTGTTGCCTCTCTCCTTTGAGATGTTCTGAGCTGCAGATACTCATTCCTTCGATCCTGCATCCAAGGTTAGTCCAAAACAACATAAATCAATCAAGTATTAGTTTTATACAGCCTTAGCTGTCTTGGTTCTGACTTTGGGTCTCCAAAATGGAGCCCTAGGTCGAACCGACGCCTACTGTTCCCTCGACGGGGAATGCGTCCTCATCTACTCCTCTCAGGAGAATTTACCTGTTGCCAACCGGCTCCTCCGGTTGGACTTTTGCCCAGCAGTCCTTCGCCAGGTCTTCAGTACCAAGCAATCCTTCGCCTGGTGCCCAGCAGTCCTTCGCCAGGTCTTCGTGTCTTGGGATTCCTTCGTCAGGTGCTTAGCAGTCCTTCGCTAGGGCTTTGTATGCTAGAATTCCTTCGCCAGGTGCCTAGCAATCCTTTGCTAGGTCTTTTGTATCCTGGCAGTCCTTCGCCAGGTGCCTAGTAGTTCTTTCGCTAGGGCTTTGTATCTTGGCATTCCTTCACCAGGTGCCTAGCAGTCCTTCGCTAGGGCTTTGTATCCCGGCAGTCCTTCGCCAGGTGCCTAGCAGCCCTTCGCTAGGACTTTGTTTCCTGGCAGTCCTTGGCCAGATGCCTAGCAGCCCTTCGCTAGGACTTCTTTCTGCACACTCATGTAACTTTATTAGATCACAAATAAACTTAACTTTGAATCCTTTGCCAATATCAAAACAAGGTTCGATATGGTGCTTCGTGCACCAACAGATGAGTGCATGGGAGCAAGTCCACTTATAACTCATTGACTAGCGAGAGTCTGAACATCGCTCGGGCGGACCTATAGGATCGTGGGTAGCCACATATCGTCGGGCCTTGAGGTTGGTGGGTTAGTGAGAACAGACCCACTTATAACTCGCTCGCTGACGAGAGTCTGTACACTGCTTGGGTGGACCAGTAGGAACGTGGGCAGCCACGTCTGGTCGGGCCCTGAGGTCGGTGGGTGCGTGGGAGTAGACCCACTTATAACTCGCTCGCTGGCGAGAGTCTGCACATTGCTTTGGCGGACCAATAGGATCATGGTCCGCCACGTCCGGTCAAGCCCTGATGTCGGTGGGTCCATGGGAGTAGGCTCACTTATAACTCGCTTGCTAGCGAGAGTTTGGACACCTCTTGGTCGGACCAATTGGATCGTGGGTAGCCATGTCCATTTGGGCCCTAAGGTTGGTGGGTATGTGGGAGCAGACCCACTTATAACTCACTCGCTGGCGAGAGTCTGGACACCGCTCAGGCTAACTAATAGGATCATGGGCAGCCACATCCAGTCGGGCCCTGAGGTCAGTGGGTGTTTGGGAGCAAAGGACTGCCTAATTTCTTATCTCTTTACTCCCATCCGGATAACAACGCAAGCATTACATAGGTCACTCACTCCTGAAGCGACCACACAAGTGTTACATTGGTCACTCATTCCTTGTACCATTGCAGGTTGATCGCGCTCCATGGTCGGTGGAGCTTCTTCCCCTACATGTCTTGTAGGTAATACACCCCCGATGCTAGCTTCTAAACCACCTTGAATGGCCTGCCCCATTGAGGCTCCAGCTTGCTTACATCATCGATCGGCTTGACTCTCTTCCATCCAGGTTGCCGATCTGAAATGTCCAAGGCTTAACCTTTCGATTATACTTTTGTTGCATCCTTCGACGATAGGCGGTCATCCGCGTTGTCACTCGGCTTCTAATCTCCTCGACCAGATCTATCTCCAACTGTTGCCTCTCCCCATTCTCTTCGTCGTACAGTCTTAGCCAGTCGAACGTGCACTCCACTTCCACCGGTACCACCACCTTAGCTTCGTAAACTAGATGGAAAGGCATATAACCCGAGCCCTCTCGTGGTGTAGTCCTCAAGGCCCATAAAACGCTAGTAGCTCGTCCACCCAGGCCCCCCCTACATGATCTAGTTTCACCTTCAATCCCCAGAGAATCCCCCTATTAGACACTTCCGCCTGGCCATTGCTTTGTGGGTAGGCGACCGAGGTAAACACCTTTTTGATTCCATAGGCCGATCACCGGTCTTGGATTTTCTTTCCTTGAAATTGTCGACCATTATCCGAGACTAGCTTATGCGATATCCCATAACGACATAAGATGTTTTACCACAAGGACTTTATGATTGCCCTCTCCGTTATTTTGGCCAACACCTCTACTTCCACTCATTTGGAGAAGTAATTGATCACTTCCAATAAGAACTTCTTCTGGGTGGGGGCGAGGGGAAATGACCTCATAATATCCATCCCCCATTGATCAAAGTGATAAGATACCATAAAGCCTTCATTAACTCGATCGGCCGGTGAGACAGACTTTGATGCCTCTGGTAGGGCAAACAAGTGGTGACTAGCTGATCGACTTCCTTCTGCAGCGTCGGCCAGAAATAATCCGAGAGCAGGACTCTTTTGGACACCAACCGCCCACCCGCATGGCTTCCACAAGATCCTGAATGTATTTCCCTCAACGCGTACTCCACCTCCTCCAATCCCAAACACTTGAGCAAAGGTCTGAAAAAAGCACACTTGTAATGCATATCGCCGATTAGGGTGAACCGGGCGACTCTTTTCCGGAACATTCGAGCCTGAGATGGGCCAGTCAAGAGGACTTCCCACTATAGATTAGAAATGATGGGAGCCGCCAATCGCTACCCAACTCCAGCTCGGCCTGCTGCTCAACCTGAGCAACGAGCATAGTCTGAGCCATGGGTTGAGCCAATGTTCAAGGGGTAATGGCCCTAGCCAACTCGTTTGCCTTGAGGTTGCTCTCTCTCGGGATTTGGTGCAACTCCACTTCCTAGAACCCTGACTTCAGCTGCTTGTAGCCCTCCAAATAGGCTCACAACCGTTCACTATTAACCTCGAACTATCTGGCCAACTGTTGCATAACTAGCTATGAATCTGAGTGAAGGATAATCCTAGAAGCTCCTACATACCTTATTGCTTGCAGACTTGCGATAAAGGCTTCATACTTTGGTTCATTATTAGTGGCCCGATATTCTAGCCAGACGGCTAGATGAAGATGATCTTCATTGGGGGATATCATAAGGATCCCTAAGCCACTCCCTTGCCGGGCGAAGGAACCATTCACGTAAATTTTCCATACCCCTTCAACCTCTTCCATGTATAGCTAGCTGAGGAAGTCTGCAAATGCTTGAGCTTTGATGGTTGACCAAGGTTGGTACTGGATGTCGTATTCACTAAATTTGGTGGTCCACTTGATCATCCAACCGAAAGCCTCCGGGTTAATTAATACCCTCCCCAAGGCGCTGTTGGTAAGCACTATAATCGGGTGAGCTAGGAAGTAGGGTTAGAGACCTCGAGCGGCCAAGACAAGGGCGTACGCTAACTTCTCGAGTGTGGTGTAACGACACTCGACTTCTTTCAATAAGTGCCCAAAGAAATATATCGGTTGTTGCTTAGCCTCTCTTCGTTTCACTAGTACAACACTCACTGCCTCCTATATGGTCGACAAGTACACGTACAAGACTTCACCTTCCACTGTCTTGGCTAGCACAGGTAGTTTGACCAGATAAGACTTCAACTTCTCAAATGCATGACCACACTCGCCATCCCATTGGAACTTAGTGGCTTGACGTAGTCTTGTGATGAATGGCAAGTTCCTATCAGCCGAGCGGGAGATGAAACGCCATAGCGCCATTATTCTGCCGGTTATCCTCTGGGCATCCTTCAAACTTCAAGGTGTAGGCATGTCGAGCAGGGCCTTTACCTTGCTCGGGATTGCTGCGATACCTGGCTCAGTGACAATGTACCCTAGGAACTGTTAAATCTTGATCAGACCAGCTAGAGGGGGGTGAATAGATGTTGCTCCCAAATCAATCGCTCTCTTCCTACACTTCTTAGTTGCGTAAGCAGAATATAATTAAAGTAAAACTAACAAGAAGAAAGACACAACAATTTACGTGGTTAGGAGATAAAACTCCTACTCTACGGTTGTCCGTAAGGTGGGCGATCCCTATCCGTCTTTGAATTAGTCCCTAGAAGACCTCCGGCTAGCTCGTGTCGCTCCTTGTGGGTAGAGAAACTTGACCACACCCTCAACACGACCTCTGAGCATAAAGACCACTAATTGGCCTTTAATCAAAGCCAATTTTGTCAACCCTAACTAGCCAAACCGAGCTCCCTTAAATAGAGCTCATGGTTAAACTAACCGTTATCAGTCGACTAGTGCCAACACTAGTCGATTGCACAGAAAATTAGTCAATAATCTTTCTGTGACCACTACCAGTCGACTGACCAAACCCTAAACCTAGGATTTTTCATCCTAAATATAATTCATGCAAGTACCCCAGGTTAGTTTTGATGTGATCAACCAATTTAAGTTAGGTTCTGATGTGTTTAATCCTTGTGTCTAAGTGTACATGAATTTAGGAGTGCAGGAAGTCGAGCGGAAGATGTAGAGGTCGAGAAGGATGGCACGGAAAGGGAGTTGACGGGCTCGGTGCATCCGAGGGATGCGGAGCTCTGTGGAAGAATATGCCGGTGAAGCGAGAAGAATGTGCGCGACATCCGAGGGATGAGAAGTCAGGAGGAAGGATGCTCGAGGGGCGAAAGGCCGGACTCAGGTTCGGGTGAGCCTAACTCTGGTTGGACGGATATCACCCAAGAAGACCGGAAGACAGGCTGGAGAATGGTCAGTGGCTGCAGACCAAAATAGCCACTGTCGGGCGCCCAGGCGCCCGTGAGCACACGGGCGCCTGGGCTGTCAGGCGCTGGAGCACTCGGGTGTTCCTGTGCTATCGAGCACCCGAGAGGCTATGTTTTAGCCGTTTGTGAACGTTACTTTCTGGATAAGCATCAGGCCATGTGTCAGGATCCCGAGAGCTCTTGGGCGCCCTACAAGTGTCACGTCAGCAAATGGATAACTGCTACTGGGGCTATAAATAGACCCCTAAAGCTCAGTTTGATTCATTCATTGTATTCCAAGCATTATCAAACAAGTTTAGAATAGTTTCTCTTACTTTTTCTGAGCATTCCACGTGTAAGAGGCTTCTCCGCCCGAAAGAGTAATATTTAGGATGATCGAGCCATATTCAACCTTGGATTAGTAACTTCCTCGGTTGCAAACCAAGTAAATCCGATTGTCTCTTTATTTATTATTTGCTTTATTTATTTATGATATTTGTGTTCTAACTAATATTTTTGTTAAGCAAAAACAAGAGATAGAGTTTTCTTTTATAGGGGCAATTCACCTCCCCCCTCTTGCCGACTTTCGATCCCCCTCAATTCACTTAGTACTCAGACCCTCACGACTCACTTGACTCTTCTTGCAGCCTCGACCTGTTGCCTTCAAGCCTTCTTTGACTTTTGCTCTCGTCCCTCGGATGCGTACAAGCCCGTGGCTCATCTTCACATGTCATCCTTCGTGTATGCCTTGCAGTATGTTTCCCTCGGCTCATTATTTTTGCCTTGTCCACTGTCCCTCAGACACACCATCCTTCACCGGACCTGAAGCTATCAAGATGAGTCTATGTGTATCTTGCAGAACCTGTACACTCATATACACATATCAAATATAAGGGTAAACCTAACTTAAACCCTTTTCCCAAATATCAAAATACATGGTCCCATGAACTATAGATTGCTCCAATAGGAACTTCCCACTCTTAGCTCGGAAGAGGTGCTTGGCTGGGTTTAGCTTCAACCCATGCTTTCTTAGCGTGCTACACATTTCTTCAATGTCATTTATAAGGTCATCGGCTCGAGAAGACATGATGAGGATATCGTCGACGTATACCTCGATGTTGTTGGGTCGAGGTGGACCGGTAAGAGGGGGGATAAATTGCCACTGTAAAATAAAACTAAATCTTTTGTGCGGTCTTACAAAGAATTCAGATTAGTTACAATAATTAGTTAAAACAAACATAAACAAATTAAACTAGTAAAAGGTTCAGACACAGAAATTTATTTGGTTGCAACCTAGGTGGTTGCTAATCCAAGATGACTGAAGCTCACTCTCAAAATCTCATTCTGGCGGAGAAGCCTTTTATAGACTATGAAGCACAAGACAGAAGAAAACTAATAAATGAATTGTATGTAGTTGATGGATGAATTGAAACTGAGCTCTCGTGGCCTATTTATAGCCCTGGTCAAACTTATCCATTTGTTGATGTGGCAATACTGGGGCACCCGAGTGCTCCAGGGTGCCTGACACATGGCCTGAGAGTTATCCGCAGCGCAACGGTTGCAAACGGTAGATTGGCTGATAACTATGGACTCTCGGGTGCCTGTATGCACAGGGGCACCCGAGTGCTTAGGCGCCCGAGATCCTGGGCGCTCGAGAAGCCTTTGGTCAGTATCTCGCTGACTAAATTTCAACGGGTCTTCTTTGGGTAATTTCTGGCCAACCGAAGTTAGGCTCACTCAAACCCGACTCTGGCCTTTCGCCCCTTGAGCATCCTTCTTTCCTACTTCTCGTCCCTCAAACGTCGTGCACATCCTTCTCGCTCCGCCAGTGTACATTTCCACAGCTTCCGCGTCCCTCGGATGCACCGAGCCCATTGGCTCACTTCCCCATGCAATCCTTCTTGTCGATTGCGTCTTACGCTCAACTTCCTCCGCTCCTAAGTTCTTGCACAGTTAGACAGAGGGATCAAAAACCAATAGGACCTAACTTAACTTGGTTGATCACATCAAAACTAACCAGGGCACCAATAGATGTTTCATCCGATTTGCTCTCGGAAGACTTTGCTCATCATCCGCTGATATGTGGCCCCTATATTCTTCAATCCGAATGGCATCATAGTATAACAGTATGTACCATCAGCCGTGATAAAACTGACCATTTCCTGGTCGGTTGGTGCTAGCGGAACTTGATGGTACCCCTGATACGTGTCCAACATGCAGATCAACTCACTTTCCGCAGTGGAGTCCACCATCTAGTGGATTGGCGGCAAAGGATAACAATCTTTTGGGTAGGCACGATTGAGATCATGAAAGTCAATGCAAACACACCATTTATTGTCCGGCTTGGATGCCAACACCAGGTTAGCTAGTCAGGTCGGGAACTGAACCTCTTGAATGTGCCCAGCCTCCAAGAGCTTGTCTACCTTGGCTCGAATAACTTTGTTTTGTTCAGTACTGAATTCTTTTTTTCGCTACTTTACCGGTCGGGCATTAGGGTAAACGTGCAAATGATGATCCATGACCTCTGGTTGGATGCCTCTCAAATCTCCGATTGACCAACCAAATACATCCTGGTTTCATGCCTGACATCTTATCAATTCTTGCCTCAGCTCGCCCGAGAGGCCCCCCCCCCTCTATCTTTACCTTAGCTTCTTCTTGTTCGGGGAGCAGCTGAACCTCCTCCTTATCTTCCTACAGTTCAGCCCAGGGTGAAGGTTGTACCATATTGCAGCTGGTCGGTGGCACCCTAAACGTCTTTTGGACCTCCAACCGGACATCATCCATGTAACAATGTCGTGCTACCCTTTGATCTCCCCGAGCATCCCCCACTCGGTCCCCTACAGGAAACTTGTCATTAAGATAGAAAGGAAACACAACTGGTCGGAACTCATTACGGGTCGGCCGACCCAATATTGCATTATAAGTTAAAACGACGTCAACTATTAGGAAGATGGACCACCGGATCCTCTTTAGGGGCTCTTCTCCCAAGGAAATGACCAGCTTAATTTGTCCGACCGACTATACCTTGTTGCTTGTGAATCCGAACAAAGGCATGGCCACTTGATGCAACTTTGCCATGTCGATCTGCAGTTGTTCAAACACTCTCTTATAAAGTATGTTGACCGAGCTACTAGTGTCCACTATGGTTCGGTGGACCTGATAATTAGCTATTATCGTCGATAAGACTATAACATCATCATAGAGAGTTAGTAGGAGCCCTAGAGCCAATTATGTGATGATTGACTAGGGACATTTTGTATCATATTCTATAATTAATAAAAACATGATTGGTTATTATACTTACTTTGTATTTGTGCCAAATAACTAAGTATAATTATATCCTTGGGTAGTAAGTACTTATCTACATTATATTGATTGGTTGAATCGATAGTGAGATGATGTAGAGAACACTACTCTAAACCATTCCTAGTCAAGTATTAATATTCAAGAACAATATTAATGCATGGAGAATAGCATGTATGTCAACTGATGACTTGAGCTCACAAGTCATGGATATATGATATCAAGTTGACACATCGGTATATATTGGAGAATGTGTACTGAATGACCCGCCATGAGAAAGTTTCATAGATTGTCATATGAGTGTCATAAACTTTCTCATGTGACTATTGGTATGAATAGTCCTTAGACCTGAAGTCACTACGGTTCCCTATATAAGGAGTTATGTACTTTGGTATCGTCAAACATCACCCGTAACAGGGTGGACTATAAGAGTGATCACTGGGTATGTAATGGATTATGCAGAGGGATGTGAGTAATGTAGATGGGATCTATCCCTCCCATATGACGGGAGTGATATCTGTGGGCCCCTTGATCAAGTAGGACTACTAAAACGCATGGTCATGCTCAAATGAGTCAATATGAGATATTGAGCTCATTTGTTTGAGTGAGTCTACTCGAGGATCAAGAAACACAAGATTGACTGAGGATGACACGGTCTATGCCTCATTGGTCAATCTAGATATCGAGGATAGAAGGACAAGGTCATTCATTATCATAGTCACGGAGGTTTAGTCGGAACTCGACTTTTCTTGTTACTTGGGTAGCAATGATGCATTGCTAGATGCCGCTCATTGCTTATGTGTCTAAAGTGGTTTAGACACATTGCAAACGTTACGAGAACCTATTGGGACACACACTAAGGATATGATGCTTCGGAGATTAATTGATCTTGGTTTGACTAAGATTTGATTCCAATTGGATTAATTGAGTTAGACTCAAGTGAATCCAATTAGATTATGGGATTGAGTCTAATTTGAGTTAGACTTATCTAGATTAGACTCAACCACTTAATTATGAATAATATTCATTAAAGGGGTTAATAAAATATTATTTAAGAGGAAGGCTAAGAGATATTCTATTTATTAGATGAATAGAATATTAAGAGTCTCAAGGAATACCAAGAGGCTTGGTATTCATTGGGTTTTATTAGCATTAAGATGAGAGGAGCTCAAGGGACATAGACCCTTGGTATTCATTAGATGAGTATAAATACCCCCCCTGTCAAAGGCTAGAGGGTGCATCTCTCTTCCTCTTCTTTCTTCCTCCTTGTCCATAACTCCCTAGTGGAGGTTCTTGTGCTTTGTGAACCATCCCAAGTTGCTAGCACAACTAAGGTGGTTCCTCTCCGAGGCGTAAATCGTGTTCGTGTGGATACGCATAGAGACACGGACACTTGAACGTGTAAGAGATCTGGTGAACCAAAGGACTAGCGGGATAAGCGAAGGGCACACGACAAAGGTATTCCTATAAGATAGGAATTGTAGATCACTTTATATGAGTTTTTCTTTCGCATGGATCGCTCGAGGGATCTTATTTTCGCTGTGATTTTAAATATTTTTACCTATAGATCCCTACAGTGGTATCAGAGCCACTTGCGAAAGATCATACAAAGTTTAGAAAACTTTTATATGTGATATAGAAGTAGGATATAATTTTATTATAGATTGTATAATGTATGAGCATTTGTTGAGATACAAAAGTTTGTGTTGATCAAACTAAAAGTCTATAGCATCATCATATGAAATATGAAAGTGTGCTATGATGCGAATGTACTCGACAAATTTTATAACCTATGGTTTCGGCTTATGAGCATTTTTACAATCATAATAAAAATTGATGTCCTAAATCTATTGTATGTGATTGATGACATGGTGCATGGTTATGGCCTTAACCCCAATATGATTGGATGAATATGTGTGTGCATGTTGTAATTCATAATACGGCCTGTGTGTCGTGCCTTATCTCTATTTATCTAGTTGTAAAATGGATTTAGACTCGAATGTAACTCGAGTTTTCCTAAATTGTAATGTACAAAATGAGGAATGGAGTGTCCATTGAAGAATGAAGTTACAAGAAGGATGTCGATGACACATGACGACCAAAGGATGCACTTGGAGAAGATGTTATCCCTAGGTTGACCATTGATTTTCTCATTGGCTTGAGAAGATCATAGTATACAGGCCATAACCATGTCACATTTTCTTGCTTATATATTGATATATGCTATGTGTGTGTATGTGATACATGCTTAGATGTTTATCTTAATTAAGTCAACTCAATATGCCTACCAAAGTTTGGTACTCATAAACTACCTCGATCATTTGTTGTTGGGTTTGTCAAAGCAAAGCAACGCATTTTATCTTGGTAGAGTGCGAGAGGACAATTGTGATGTCCCGCTATCAAACTTTGGGTGAGACTTAACTAAGTCCCCTCAATTAGATTGAGAAACTTGGAGGCATATCCCAAAAGTTGGGAAAATAGGGTAAGAGAACAATTATTCCATATCTTGGGTGATTAGCCAAAGCTAACTCAAGATGATGTGTAATGTGGATCTTGACCCTTTGTTTCAAAGAGTTGCATGAGATGTAATTGATAAAATGTTACCTACCTAATTATATCAAGTCTTGGGCGATTAACCAAAGCTAACTCAAGATGAATTATAATATGGATCTTGTCCCATATGAATAATGATTACTATTTGGTTTGGAGCTAGTAGTGTTGGTAAATTGAGTTTGCCTACATCCATGACTAACCCCAACCAAAGCTCTACGATTCAGTGGGAGCATCATTTAATTAAAGGCCTAATTAAATGAATTAGATATGATACTTATTTCTGCATAATTTTACTGTTGTAGATCACCATGTCATCTAACACGTCAAATACTCTCTCTCTCTACAATCCGTCCTTGAGAAGGACAAGCTCAACGGAGCTAATTTCCTGGACTGGTACAGAAACTTGAGGATAGTCCTCAAACAAGAACAAAAATTGTACGTCCTAGAGCAACCCCTTCTAGAAGCACCCGTCGCTACCGCCACCCGTGCTGAAAAGGATGCTTACAAGAAACATCAGGATGATGCACTTAATGTATCATGCCTTATGCTTGCCACCATGACCTCTGAGCTTCAGAAGCAACATGAGAACATGAATGCACATGAGATGGTTGAGCATCTAAAACAACTATATCAAGGACAAGCAAGACACTAGCGGTTTGAGGTGTCTAAAGCCCTATTTGCATGCAAGATGCAAGAAGGAACTCCTGTAGGAACTCACGTACTCAAGATGATTGTGTATGTCAAGAACCTTGAAAGACTAGGATTTCACTGGGCCAAGAATTGGCTAAGGACCTTATCTTGCAATCGTTGCCAGAAGGGTACAATCAATTTGTCATGAACTATAACATGAATGAAATTGACAAGCCTTTGCCTGAGATACTCAGCATGTTAAGAACTGTTGAACCTAATCTCAAGAAAACCAAAACCAGTAATGTACTGATGGTACAAAAGGGCAAAGGTAAATGGAAGCCTAAAGGCAAGGGTAAGACCCAAGCCAAAGGCAAGGCCAACTCTACTACATACAAGGCTAAAGATAAGGTGCCTAAGGAAGGGACCTGCTTCCATTGTGGTGAGACCGGACATTGGAAGAGGAACTGCAAACTCTACCTGGAGGAAGTAAAGAAGAAAAGAAGTGAGACTTCTGCCTCAGGTATTTTTGTTATAGAAGTCAATCTATCTATCTCTTTTTCTTGGGTATTAGATACAGGATGCGCGTCTCACATTTGTACTAATGTGCAGGACCTTCAAAGAGCTAGATCATTGATGAAGGGCGAAGTGGACCTACGAGTAGGCAATAGAGCAAGAGTTGCTGCCATAGCTGTAGGAACTTATTCCTTATCTTTGCCCACTGGGCTTATCTTAGAACTAGAGGAGTGCTTTTATGTACCTACATTGACTAAGAATATAATTTTAGTATCTTGTTTGGACAAGAAAGGCTTTTCATTTATCATAAAGGACAAATATTGTTCCATAATGTTAAATGACATGTTCTATTGTAATGCACCACTTGTGAATGAACTCTATGTTCTAGACCTAGAAAACCCAATCTATAACATAAATGCCAAACGGTTCAAATCCAATGATCAAACGTATCTCTGGCATTGTCGCTTGGGACATATAAATGAGAGTCGATGGATTACTGGACTCATTTGATTTTGAATCATATGAGACATGTGAATCTTGTCTTCTAGGCAAGATGACCAAGACTCCATTTAGTGGACACGGCGAAAGAGCGACAGACTTGTTAGGACTCATACATACTAATGTATGTGGACCTTTCAATGTCGTAGCTAGAGGAGACTATCAGTACATCACTTTCACTGATGATGTCAGTAAATACGGCTATGTGTATCTCATGAAACACAAGTCGGAATCTTTTAAAAAGTTCAAAGAATTCAAAAGTGAAGTACAAAACCAACTTAGCAAAAGTATTAAGATGCTTCGATCAGATCGAGATGGTGAATACCTTAGCCAAGAGTTTCATGACCATCTAGCAGAGTGTGGGATCATATCCCAACTCACTCCACCTGGAACACCACAATGGAATGGTGTGTCCGAGCGGAGAAATTGTACTCTATTAGATATGGTACGATCGATGATGAGTCAGACAGACCTTCCTACTTCCTTCTGGGGATTCGCTCTAGAGACGACTCTTTTCACACTTAACCGAGTTCCATCAAAGGCCGTCACAAAAACACCATATATGATATGGACTGGGAAGAGTCCCACAATGTCTTTTATGAAGATTTGGGGTTGTGAGGCTTACGTTCGACGTCAAGTCTCAGATAAACTAGGACCCAAATCTGATAAGTGTTATTTTGTTGGATATCCCAAGGAAACGAAGGGATATTACTTTTACAATCCCACACAAGGCAAAGTGTTTGTCGCTAGAAATGATATTTTTCTAGAAAAGGAGTTTATTTCTAGAAGAACTAGCGGGAGTAAAATCCATCTTGAAGAAGTTCAAGATGCAGATAGTACTGAGGCCTTAATGGACATTGAACAGACACCACAAGATGTTGTGGATCATGAGATTGTTGCACAAGAAGTTGTGGAACAACAAGCTATTCAAGTAGACGAACCTCTTCGCAGATCTGATAGGATACGTCGTCAGCCTAAGAGATACTCATTTCTCTTGTCTGACCATAATGACGTTATGCTTATTGAGTTGAATGAGCCTACATCCTATCAAAAAGCTATGATGAGCCCAGATTCTGGGAAATGGCTAGAGGTCATGAGATCCGAAAGGGAATCCATGTACACTAACCAAGTATGGACTTTGGTTGATCCACCTGAGGGAATTAAACCCATTGGGTGTAAGTGGGTCTTTAGAAGAAGGACTGACATGGATGGACGCATGCATACCTATAAAGGGCGATTGGTAGCTAAAGGTTTCAAACAAATTCATGGTATCGACTATGATGAAACCTTTTCACCAGTGGCGATGCTTAAGTCTATTCGGATCATGCTTGCTATTGCAGCTTACCATGACTACGAGATCTGGCAGATGGATGTCAAAACCGCATTCCTAAATGGAAATTTACTCAAGGATGTGTATATGACACAACCTAAGGGTTTTATAGATCCAAAGCATGCTGGAAAGATATGTAAATTGCAAAGGTCCATTTATGGATTAAAGCAAGCTTCTCGAAGCTGGAATCTTCAGTTTGATGATGCAATCAAAGCGTTTGGTTTCATTAAGAATGAAGATGAACCCTGTGTCTATAAGAGGGTTAGTAGGAGCATAGTTGTCTTCCTGATCTTGTATGTAGATGACATACTCCTTATTGGGAATGATATCCCTTCACTACAGTCTGTAAAGACGTGGCTAGGGAATTGTTTCTCAATGAAAGACTTAGGTGAAGCAGCCTATATCCAAGGCATCAAGATCTATAGAGATAGATCTAAGAGATTGCTTGGCTTAAGTCAGAGTACATATATTGACAAGGTGCTTAATCGTTTTGCCATGCAGAATTCCAAGAATGGATTTCTGCCAATGTCACATGGTGTGAGTCTTTCGAAGACTCAAGGTCCCTCTTCTAAGGAGGAGAGAGACCGTATGGATCAGATCTCTTATGCATCCGCTATAGGGTCTATCATGTATGCCAAGCTTTGTACTCGACCAGATGTCTCATATGCTTTGAGCATGACGAGCAGGTACCAGTCAGATCCAAGTGAAAGTCACTGAACAGCTGTTAAGAATATTCTTAAGTACTTGCGAAGGACGAAAGAATATTTCTTGATATTTGAAGGCATTGAGGAGCTAGCTGTAAAGGGTTACAGTGACGCAAGCTTACAAACAGACAGGGATAATTTTAGATCGCAGTTAGGGTATGTGTTTTGCCTGTATGGTGGCGCTGTGAGCTGGAAGAGTTCGAAGCAGGACACAGTCGCAGATTCTACAACAGAGGCCGAGTATATTGCCGCGTCTGAGACGGCAAAAGAGGCTGTTTGGATCCGGAAGTTCATTGCAGAGCTTGGTGTGATTTCTAGCATTGTGGACCCGATAGACCTCTATTGTGACAACAATGGCGCTATTGCACAGGCTAAGGAACCTCGGTCACATCAGCGGACCAAACATATACTACGGCGCTTCCATCTCATTCGAGAGATCATCGACAGCGGAGATGTGAGGATATGCAGAGTACACACTGCTTCTAACATCACAGATCCTTTGACTAAGGATTTGGCACAAAAGAAGCATGATGGTTATACCAGGTCACTCGGTATTAGATATTACAGTGATTGGCACTAGTGTTAGTGGGAGATTGTTAGTAGGAGCCCTAGAGACAATTATGTGATGATTGACTAGGGACATGTTGTATCATATTCTATAATTAATAAAGGCATGATTAGTTATTATACTTACTTTGTATTTGTGCCAAATAACTAAGTATAATAATATCTTTGGGTAGTAGGTTCTTATTTACATTATATCAATTGCTTGAATCGATAGTGAGATGATGTAGAGAACACTACTGTAAACCATTCCTAGTCAAGTATTAATATTCAAGGACAATATTAATGCATGGAGACTAGCATGTAGGTCAACTGATGACTTGAGCTCACAAGTCATGGATATGTGATATCAAGTTGACACATCGGTATACATTGGAGAATGTGTACTGAATGACCCGCCATGAGAAAGTTTCATAGATTGTCATATGAGTGTCATAAACTTTCTCATGTGACTATTGGTATGAATAGTCCTTAGACCTGAAGTCACTACGGTTCCCTACATAAGGAGTTATGTACTTTGGTATCGTCAAACGTCACCCGTAACAGGGTGGACTATAAAGGCGATCACTGGGTATGTAATGAATTATGCGGAGGGATGTGAGTGATGTAGATGAGATCTATCCCTCCCATATGACGGGAGTGATATCTGTG
Source organism: Boesenbergia rotunda (assembly GCA_024364735.1). Lineage (NCBI taxonomy): Eukaryota > Viridiplantae > Streptophyta > Magnoliopsida > Zingiberales > Zingiberaceae > Boesenbergia > Boesenbergia rotunda. The sequence goes on along the minus strand of JAGFNQ010000731.1, from coordinate 196,868 downwards.
GGCTCCTTGATCGAGTAGGCCTACTAAAACGCATGGTCATGCTCAAATAAGTCAATATGAGATATTGAGCTCATTTGTTTGAGTGAGTCTACTCGAGGATCAAGAAACACAAGATTGACTGAGGATGACATGGTCTATGCCTCATTGGTCAATCTAGATATCGAGGATAGAAGGACAAGGTCATACATTATCATAGTCACGGAGGTTTAGTCGGATCTCGACTTTTCTTGTTACTTGGGTAGCAATGATGCATTGCTAGATGCCGCTCATTGCTTATGGTCTAAAGTGGTTTAGACACATTGCCAACGTTACGAGAACCTATTGGGTCACACACTAATGACACGATGCTTCGGAGATTAATTGATCTTGGTTTGACTAAGATTTGATTCGAATTGGATTAATTGAGTTAAACTCAAGTGAATCCAATTAGATTATGGGATTGAGTCTAATTTGAGTTAGACTCATCTAGAATAGACTCAACCAATTAATTATCGATAATATTCATTAAAGGGTTTAATAAAATATTATTTAAGAGGAAGGCTAAGATTCTATTCATTAGATGAATAGAATATTAAGAGTCTCAAGGAATTCCAAGAGGCTTGGTATTCATTGGGTTTTATTAGCATTAAGATGAGAGGAGCTCAAGGGACATAGACCCTTGGTATTCATTAGATGAGTATAAATACCCCCCTTGTTAAAGGCTAGAGGGTGCATCTCTCTTCCTGTTCTTTCTTCCTCCTTATCCATAACTCCCTAGTGGAGGTTCTTGTGCTTTGTGAACCATCCCAAGTTGCTAGCACAAATAAGGTGGTTCCTCTCTGAGGCGTAGATGGTGTTCGTGTGGATACGCATAGAGACACGAACACATGAACGTGTAAGAGATCTAGCGAACCAAAGGACTAGCGGGATAAGCGAAAGCACGCGACAAAGGTGTAGGGGCAATCAGCCTGAGATGATCTGGAGGATCATGATATTTTGATGTGTGGGCAATATGGTTAAGTTAGGATGTGTGTTGTTCTCATATGTGTACATGAGTGTGCAGGTGTACAGGTACACATGGACTTGGGTGATGTCTTCAGGTGAAGGATGGCATGGAGGCAAACTGGAGGCCTGCGTGAGCATCTGAGGGACCATTGGATAGCAGAGATGATGAGTTGAAGGACGTGGACTTCGAGGCGTACGTGAAGGGTGGCATGGAGGTAAGCTGGAGGCTTGCGTGCACATCCGAGGGACGAGGGCCGAAGATGAAGAGGGTGTGAAGGCAACAGTCAAGACTGCTGGTGAAGAGTCAACTGAGTTGTGAGGGTCTGAGTATGAGTGTTTGTACTCAGGGGCTAAGCCGGGAGGGTTTGAGTGCGGAGTGACATGTACTCGGGAGTGTAACCCTAGGCTTAGATGTGTACCAGTCGACTGCCCCAGGGGCAGTCGACTGATGTAGGCTGGAATAGGCTGGCAGATTCGAACATTGTACTGTAACGGTCGAATCTGAGTGAGATTTCGAGCCCTATTTAAAGGGGCTCGTTTCCTACCATTTTCTCTGACGAAACTCGCTTGGGTAAAGTGAGTTAATAGTCTATTGTGATCAGAGAGCGTCTGAAGTGTTGTGGCGAGGTTTCTCTACCCACAAGGAGCGACAGATCTAACCGGAGGTTATCCGGGGGTTGATCCACCGAAGGATTTTTGGATTAGTCACCCGTCCGGGGTGGATACCAAGTAAATCAGGTTGTTAGCATTGTATTCATATTTACTTTTCATATTATTATTTTCGCTATGCAACAAACAACGTAGGTGAAGAGATTCAAAACGAAAACGTGCTATTCACCCCCTCTAGCACACAGAAAATGATCCATCAGTTGGTATCAGAACAAAGAACCGCTCTTGATCGGACTAACCGCCGAGGGAGCACATGCTAGAGGAAGAAGAATGATGGAAGACAAACTTGGGGAAGATATAAAGTCACCACCACCGTATGAGCATGAAGATTTTGATTATTGGAAAGCTAGAATGAAGATGTGGCTTGGCATGGATTGGGAGTGTGTAATGGTGATAGAAGAGTCATTCGAGACCCCTAAGGACAAGTATGGAAAGAAGCTCCAACCTAGGTATTGGACCAAGGAGAAACAAGAACAAGCGAGGGCCAATGAGAAGGTAATCAATATTTTGGTCAATATTTTGCCTACTAATATTTTGAGTGATGTAGGGAATTATAAAAATGCATATGAGTTGTGGAATAAATTGGAACAGCGTCATGAGAACCCTACACAAACTCAAGGAGTAGAGGAGCCCGAAGAAATAAGCTCAAGTGTCCAAAAGGATCAAAGGGAAGGAGAATTATCAACATTATCAAGTAAAGTGGAGGAATTGAGTGAAAAAGGATCCACCTCATCCGAAGAAGAAGAAGAAGTATCAGCAACAAGGGTTGTGGGGGAGGAGAGACCCTCATCCACACAAGAGCAAGAAAAGGCTTCAAACTCCACCAAAGTCAAGTCAAAAGAGCATATCATATGCTTTGATTGCAATAAAAAGGGGCACTACAAGGATAAGTGTCCACTAGGTAAAAAGAAGGTAATTCCTAAGCTCAAATACATTCAATTTAAATCTAATGTGGGTTGTAGGAATGAGGAAGATCAAAACAAAAGAAGGAGAATTCGATGTTTCACATGCGGGGAGCTCGGGCATTACCATACAAAATGTCCAAGAAGTGGAGAGCTCAAGAAGATGGAGCACCTTAGGAAATGGGAGAAAGAAGAAAGAAAGAGGAGCACTCATCAAGGGGAAGCACCAAGGGTAAGGAAGGTACCCTCTAACTCTACTCATGCTTCAAATTCTTCCATGAATGCTCAAAATGCCTGTACGAATGATAGAATTAATAACAATTGTTTGCCCATGCGTGTTTTTGATTTTAAATATCATGATAGGAATAGAAACACTTTTGTGTACCAAAACATCAAAAATTCTATGTTTCATGATAAATCTAGAAATTCGAGGGCTAAGGACCAAGGCATACACCCTAAGAGAGGGGAAAATATGCCTAGACAAATAAGTAGACCTAGAAATGATCAAATTAGGTCTAGTGATCCTAAGATTAGGAAGTTAGAAAAGGAAAATCAAGTGTTGAGAGCAAAACTTGATAAGTTAGAAAGAAATCTTGGTAGCGTCATTCAAGGGTCCAAGGAATTGAACATGATATCAAAGGACCAAAATCATAGGAATGGTAGGCCAGGTCTAGGATACCACTCTAGGAGGGCTAATGTTGATAGAATGTCATATTCAAGGATGCCCTAAGACTATGGTAGAAGAAAAGACAAAAATGGCAAGGAAAATCCATTTAAAGAAAAAGAAAAGAAATTGACCAAGGAAAAGGTCTATAGGGTTAAGAGAGTGATAGTGGAAGGTCAAGAGGCACCGGAGGAGTACCGGTGTGGTCTTGCCTTTGTAGAAGAGTTACCTAGAGAGGTAACTAGGGCTAGGAGCTCAAGAGAGAGCTCTAGAAGCCAAAGTGGGTTCCATGGTCAATGGATCTCAGATGGTTTCCTTCTAGGAGGTTGAAAAGGACTATTGGGTGTGCCAAGAGGTTTAAAAGGCTAAGGTTAGTCTTAATCCTAGAGAATTGGCACACTAAAGGGAGAATTATAGAGAAAAAGGTGAAATTGGGATTTTAATTGAGCCAAATCGGCTTTAACGCCTAAATACCATATAACTTGATGCTATGAATGGATTATGAATGAGTATGGGAAGGAGCATCAAGGTAAGGTCAAAATTAGAACTTTTGGGAAAGGTTTCATGATACATTTTAGAGAAACTCGAAGTTTGTACCAATCTTGGAATTCGGGATAATTTTGATTGAAATTATATTTTCCCCAAATAGACTTAGGATCCACAAATCCATCCATGAAATTTCATAATTTTTGAGAATTTGTGGAATTAGTTAGATATTTCTGAAGTTTAGATTGGAAATTTGAAAAATAGAAAATCAGACACCAGTTGACTGGCTGGAGGCCAGTCGACTAGTAACACCCACAGAATGTAATTACACTCTGGCCCAGTCGACTGCCTCAGGGGCAGTCGACCGGTAAAACCCACAGAATGTAATTACACTCTGGCCCAGTCGACTGCCCCAGGGGCAGTCGACTGGTATGCGGGTTTTATAAAAGGAAAGGGCGCGACGGGGAAGGCCAAACTCTAGGGTTTTAGCGACTTCCCCGGCGATCATCACCTCTCCCAAGCTTCTCCTTCGACCTCAGGCCTTTCCAAGCCCTAAAATCCCTCTCTAAGTCCTCCTCTAACCCCGATCTACCTCTAAGGATTGTTAAAACCTCTTCCCTCCAAGCCATACTCTCAAAATCAAATCACCATGAGGAGAATGAAAAGGTATTGCGTTTTAAGGTTTATTTTTCTAGGTTAAACCATGTTTTGGCACTAACATTATATTTTTGTGCGTATTCTTTGATGTTTTTCCTTTTGGGGGGTTGTCTTGGCATGCATGTGTATGTGTGGTGTTTAAGGATGGCCTCTAAGAGATCTAGGGGTGAAGGGTCATCACAACAGAGTCAGGGAGAGTCCAAGTTTAGGTCCCTGGAATGTAGGAAACGATTTGAAGAAAATGAGTTCACAGTAATGAATTGCAGATACCTAAACAAGGCCTTCTTTCAAGAGAAGTCGTCTCAGCTAGCTGAAATGATCACTTATTTTCAGCTGGATCGGCTGGTTTACTGCCAGCATGACGTAAATATTGACTTATGTATTGAGTTTTATGCAAATTTGACCTGTATTGTCTCAAATAGTAATGTATATGAGTCTCGAGTTGCTGGTATCCCTATCCCCTTCTCAGTCATGGTTCTAACTGAGTTTCTACAGTGTAGAGGGTCCAATAATGCATCTGTTTACTTTCCCACTGTTGTTGAACCATTAGAGTTTCCTGGAGCCACCATTGATCAAATTCACATGCATTATTTCAAAAGACATAGGAATGACTCAGAGCGTCTTTTTGATGCTAAACCCATGAGACCGTTTAGCCATGTCTTGTATAAAATCGTCATCGAATGCATTTTGCCTATTGTCACCAATGGGAGGTCCAAGATCAGACTCCCACATTTGGTGATGATGTATGCTTTGGAGAGGAGGTTGGATATCGATGTCGTCCTACAAGTCTTTAGTGACATCTGTCATTCTTCCCATAGTGTCAATGGGAAGATATATATGCCTTTCTGCCACATCCTGACCGAGTTCTTTCATTTACATTTTGGCATCCGTGTGGGTAGTGGTCAGGTTAGGCACCTGTCCAAGGACTATAACGAGATTGGCATACCCCAATTGTCCTTGGCAGGTATTGAGTGTAGACAGGGGGCATTTGTTTGGAGGGAGCGCCCGGAGGCCGCTAACGCAGATGAGGAGCCCGCTAAGCTAGTCACACGTGCAGAGTTCACCTAGCTTCGATCAGACATCCACGGGCTCCATGAGGATGTTGACACCATCCAAGGGGTGTCCAGAGCCTCCAGCAGAGCCAGACAGCGACTCAGAGGGAGGTGCACGACCTCACAGAGTTCTGCCAGAGATTCATGACCAGGCAGGAGGACATGTATGAGATGATGCAGCAGTGGCAGTTAGCATATCAAGGTCCTCCTCCTCCTCCTCCAGGCGCCGAGATGTAGTCAGCTTGACTCGACAATGACGATCATATGTTTTTCTGATCAGATGGTGCAGTTGTTGGGAGTTTTTAGTGTTGAGAGTGGTATCATTTGTTGATGTATTATACCTCTCAAACACATTTTATTTTGATGATTGTATTTATTTGGATGACTTCCGACCTTTTGGCCCTAGGTAGTCTTGTGATGTTTATCTCTTGAAAGATTTTATGACTCCATGTATTATACACTGTCCTTTATGTTATCTGATTAAGATCTTGTCTTATCTTGATAATGTTTTTAATAGTTGATTAAGTGCTAACATGTTGCTAACACACTTTGGTTTAAATTATGCTTCTTATATATGTGTTCATGATATGATTTGGTCATTTTATATCATCTAATATGGTTTGGTTGGAAATCAAATAATGGTTATATATATAGAAGGAATAATCATTTGGACTCAAAAGAAAAAGAGGGGGAGCTCTTGTCAAAATGGAAATATCTATATGAAAAAGGGAAGTTTGGAAATCATTTTTAATGGCAAATGGAAGTGATAAAAAGTGGCAAACATAGGATGCCATGATTAGAGGTCAATATTGTTACAAAGTTGACATTAATTTGAGAAGTTTTGAGTTTGTATCAAAAGTCAAGCACGGTTGATGTTTTTCATGAACCAAATTTTTCTAGGGTAGGGAATATCTTCACAATCGTGCTTACAAAGTTTCATATTTTTCCAGATTTTTTAGAATTTTTTATTCATTTCTGAATTTCGACTGAAATTCTAAAACCTGCGTATCAGTCGACTGCCCCCAGGGCAGTCGACTGGTAGGGTGGGCAGATTGTGAATTTGTGATTTCTGAGGGGGTTTTTCAGAAATCTGGTTAAGTTCTATTTGGCACCAAGGGTAGGGTTGCTTGGGGTAATTTTTTTACTGGTGTCAAAGGGGGAGAACTTGGGTGTTAAGTTAGGTTTGAGTCGAAACTTAACTTTGATACTGTGGAGTTCAGTTTGGGTTGAAACATAACTTTGGGATTAGCAATAAGAATTGAAATTTGGGAGAAAGTATAGGTTAAGGGGGAGGTTGCCTCTTGTGTATTATGCTTTAATTTTTCAATTGCTTTTACTATTATCATTGTTATATGTTTACTAACTTAACATATTGCCACACATCAAAAAGGGGGAGATTGTTGGGGCAATCGGCCCTGAGATGATCTGGAGGATCATGATATTTTGATGTGTGGGCAATATGGTTAAGTTAGGATGTGTGTTGTTCTCATATGTGTACATGAGTGTGCACGTGTACAGGTACACATGGACTTAGGTGATGTCTTCAGGTGAAGGATGGCATGGAGGCAAGCTGGAGGCTTGCGTGCGCATCTGAGGGACCATTGGATAGCAGAGATGATGTGCCGAGGAACGTGGACTTTGAGGCGTACGTGAAGAGTGGCATGGAGGCAAGCTGGAGGCTTGCGTGCGCATCCGAGGGACGAGGGCCGAAGATGAAGAGGGCGTGAAGGCAACAGTCAAGACTGCTGGTGAAGAGTCAACTGAGTTGTGAGGATCTGAGTATGAGTGTTTGTACTCAGGGGCTAAGCCGGGAGGGTTTGAGTGCGGAGTGACATGTACTCGGGAGTGTAACCCTAGGATTAGATGTGTACCAGTCGACTGCCCCAGGGGCAGTTGACTGGTGTAGGCTGGAACAGGCTGGCAGATTCGAACGTTGTATTGTAACGGTCGAATCTGAGTGGGACCAGTTGACTGCCCCAGGGGCAGTCGACTGGTAGCAACAGTTTCAGATTCGAGCCCTATTTAAAGGGGCTCGTTTCCTACCATCTTCTCTGACGAAACTCGCTTGGGTAAAGTGAGTTAGTAGTCTATTGTAATCAGAGAGCGTCCGAAGTGTTGTGGCGAGGTTTCTCCACCCACAAGGAGTGATAGATCTAGCCGGAGGTTATCTGGGGGTTGATCCACCGAATGATTCTTGGATTAGTCACCCATCCGGGGTGGATACCAAGTAAATCAAGTTGTTAGCATTGTATTCATATTTACTTTTCATATTATTGTTTCCGCTGTGCAACTAACAAAGTAGGTGAAGAGATTCAAAATGAAAACGTGCTATTCACCCCCCTCTAGCACACAGAAAACGATCCATCAAAAGGTATTCCTATAAGATAGGAATTGTAGATCACTTTGTATGAGTTTTTCTTTCGCATGGATCGCTCGAGGGATCTTATTTCTACTGCGATTTTAAATATTTTTACCTATATATCCCTACATGGAGGACCTCCAAGCCTTGCAAGCCTTGGGGCTCGAAACTGATATGCGTGCCTTGGACTTGAGCCACGTTAGTCCCAACCTAATGAATTTTTAATCGACGCACTTGGGACTTACAGGCCCGATTGGAGTCCTCATATGTGGGCCCTCCGGAAATGATGTTCACGTTCCCCTACATAGTGTTCTGTTGGTTAGCTTGTTCCTCATTAGCCTCTGCACCTTCAGGAGGACCGGCCCGTTGGAATAGCTATCGGGCAACGAGTGTTTCTACAAGCGTCGCTATTGGAGCGCCCTTGGGCCCCCAGGAGCCCGAGTGTCTATGTGGAGCCGGCTGGAGTGCTCCTCGGGTGGCGGGAGCCTGCTCCCATCCCAACTATCGGCACTCCTAGGTGTTGGATCGAGAAACACGATAGAGGGGGGGGGTGAATATCGTGAAAAACTTTCGGATTAAGAAAAGAGAAAGTACGCAGCGGAATTTAAATAAAACACACACACGGAACTCAAGTAGTTTTACTTGGTTTGGAGTCGCGGTCGGCTCCTACTCCAAGGCCCACGGTCCTTGACCGTTTACTGCGGGCAATTCTATAGTAGCGCAAAAGTTTACAGAAATTGTTACAATATTAGTGCAGTAAGTAAACAAGTATACACTTCGTTACCGACGCCCGGTGTGGATCGTTCATTGGAGCAGAGGGTCATCGTCGGCGCTAGAATGTTGAGAACGGAGTTTACCAGAGTAGAGCGCTTGAACGAAGAGCTTGGAAGTGTTGGAAAAAGTGATGTTGAAGCCTTAGGGGTCAAGCCCCTTTTATAGTGCTCCTGGGGGCGCCTGGGACATCGGGGGCGCCTGACACGTGCCTTCGGATCCGAAAACGTTTATCCGAAGCTTGGTCAGCGCTTATCCCCTACGAATCGACTCTGGAGCTGACGGGGGCGCCCTCCTTGACTTGGTCCGCTGGCTTCATGCTGATTTTGCTTCGATTACAAGTTTTGCTTTGACCTTGGGCGCCCGGGGCCTCCGGGGCACCCTGCTCACAGCAGTTTCGAAGCAACTCTTGCTTCCTTATTTTTCCTTCGACCTTGGGGCGCCCTGGACCTCCCGGGCGCTCAGCCCAGCTGCCTGCCCCTCTCTTTTGGGGCGTTCTGAGCCGCAGAAACTCATTCCCTCGGTCCCTGCATTCAAGGTTAGTTCCAAAAACAACAAAGCACGAACATTAGTGACTTTTTACAGCCGTAGATGTCTTGGTTCTGACTTCGGGTCTCCCAAATGAAACCCTAGGTCGAACCGACGCCTACTGTTCCCTCGACGGGGAACGCGTCCTCACCTACTCCTCTCAGGAGAGTTTACCTTTTGCCAACCGGCTCCTCCGGTTGGACTTTGGCCCAGTAGTCCTTCGTCAGGTGCCTAGCAGCCCTTTGCCAGGTCTTCAGTACCAAGCAATCCTTCGCCAGGTGCCTAGTGGACTAAAAATTTGATGGACCCAATTTAGCTAATTAAAGTTGTCACGAATGTGGATCCATCAGAATTTAGAATTTATAAATGTGCTGGAAACCCTTTTTGCAATCAAAGAAGAAAAGCGTAGTAAAGGGGCCACTGGTCGTATTTTTCCAAGGGCTAGTTCAAGTTGTTCGATTCGTGCTCGAGTTTATGTGTCGTAGATGTTTTTGGGTTTCAAATAAAATTTGGATTTGGTTTCAATTAAAGATGTAAACACAATGAAAAGAAGTGAACTCAACTAAACAAACTTAAACTGAATAATAGCAATTAAGTATTCAATTAATGAACATTCAAATCAACTAAAACACTTAACCGGTTTTATAGAACAAATCTGATATAAAATGTAAAACAAATGCTAAACAAAACGAAACAACTCTATGACTCAATTCTTGCTTGAACTAGTGCAAGACTTACTTCACCAATCGAATTTTGAGCAAACAAACACAAGCTACAAGATTTAGAAGCAAACAATGCAAAGTTGAATAAGAAAATTCAGAAATAGCCAAATGAAAAGAACTAACTGATTTCAACCCTTAGCTCACTAACAATTGCAAGTAATTTGACAACAATCAATTCAGTAGTTTAGTTTTGATACAAAGGGGAAAAGGAAATGGATCAAACTTGATGCACAAGGGAAAAGAAAACTTTGTGCCAAAAGAAATTAAGTGCAGGTTTTAATTGCTACTTGATACAAAAGAAAAGTGTAGCATTACAACTAATATGAAACAATTGGAGTTAAGCAAAAGGATCTGAAACAACAATTCGAATAGAAAGTTTAGAAACACTTCAGTGCAGTGATTAAATGAAGGAAGAAATGCAGGGTAAAAATGCAGAAATTCAGCATATGATCAAAGCAAAAACACAACTAAATTCAGACTTAAGGTACTGAATGAAACTTTCAGAATTGATATCGATATCGCAATGTTCACTAACACTCAATTCAAAGACTTATCAACTACTAATTGCAGCAATTACTCTAATTGTGCAGAATTGAAGTTTGAATTGCAATCTGAAAAATGATACACGACAAGCTAAACAGAATTGCAGGAATGAAACTACTGTGGAACAACTAACTGATTGCAATTGCTTACTAAAGTCTATCTCTAACTTCAGGAATTGAAATTAGGTGTGAACTGACATAGAAGTACACTTAAACAGAAACTAGAATGAAATTACAGAAGTGGCTGATACAAACTGAACAAACTGATACGCAAACAGAAGAACAGGAAATAAACTGAATTCGGAAGCAATTAATCACCAAACAAGCTACCTACTGATTACTGTTGCGAAATTGAGACACTAATTTGAAGCAGAACAATTCGGAATGGAAAATTACAGCAGCTAAATCGAAACAGAAACAGAATTCAGAGCAGTAATTGAAATTACAGCTACAAACAAGAAGAAATGCAATTAAACTAAGCCTCGACCAATCCTTGTCTCAAGACCACCTTGTTCGTCACGCAAGGGAAAGCCAAGAACCCCTTAAACTCGCAAATCAGTGGAAAAATGGCTCAAATTCAGATCTGATCAAAACTTAACGCAGCTGGACAATTCCAATCCAAACTCTTAGATCTCATTGTGAAGGGTCGCGAAGATGATTTGGAAATCATCTGAGCTCATCCTAGGACCCCTACAGATGACTCAAATGAATGGAAATGGCCGAGGTTGAGATCCAAGAGCTCAAATCACAGATCTGTCGAAACCCTCGCACAGCTCTGCATCCGGCACAATTTTGAGCTAAATCGCCATTGAAACCTTCTCCCACGAATCCAAATCTTGCTCCAAGGTTGTGATCAAGTAGGCAACGCCTCCACTGAAGAAAATCGCAGAAGAAATGAAGAAAAACCGAAGAGAAACGAAGAAGAACTCAGCTGGAAATGTGAGGTCGCGACGCTGAGATCTGAACAGGGCAGCCGTTTAAGTAGTTGAAGCAGTGGACGGCTGAGATTGATTCCGCTTCATCCAACGGTGGATCTTCGTCCGATTTGATTCAAATTTTCCAGATCTCGATCAAAGGTCAGGATCATCCTCGTGGTAGCTCGGATCTGCCAGATCTCCAACGGATGGTCCAGATCACCTTGATCTTTTAATGGATGGTCTAGAACACTCCGATCATGATCCAACGGCTAGATGATCTCTGATTTGGCTGAAACTCTCAGATCTTGATCTGATCGCTTGATTAGCCTTAATCCCAGCTCAGATTGATCAAAAGTTCTCAGATGGTCTAGATCTAACCGTTCTTGCATCGGACGGTCCAAATGAGTCGTCGCTTGATCACTTGATCTAGTCCACTTTTGACTCAACATTTGACCCAACCTGACCTAGGTCCATGATCCCTTCAATCCTACAAGAGTAGATCAAAAATTAAGTGATAAAACAACTCGAAAATATCAAAATTTGTAATTAAGTCCAAAAAGAGTATAAATCCTAAAACCTAGGGTAAATCCACAATTACACAAGTAAAATATGGGTCAAATACGGATTTAAGCATATGAAATGATCAACAAAACGACACTTATTACCTAGCAGCCCTTCGCCAGGTCTTAGATTCCCAACAGCCCTTCGCCAGGTGCCTAGCAGCCCTTCGCCAGGTCTTAGACCCCTAGCAGCCCTTCGCCAGGTGTCTAGCAGCCTTCGCCAGGTCTTAGGGTTTCGATGCCTAGCAGCCCTTCGCTAGGTGCCCAGCAGCTCTTCTCCAGGACTTCTTTCTGCACACTCAGTGAACACATTAGATCAAAAATAATACTTAACTTTGAATCCTTTGCCAATATCAAAACAAGGTTCGATATGGTGCTTCCTGCACCAACAATCTCCCCCTTTTTGATTTATGGCAACACAATTCAAAGTTAAGGTAAGACTTATAACTGATAACAAAAGAAAATAACAATCAATGAAGTATAACAGTTATGAATAGAATAAATGTAGATTTGAAAAGAAATCCCAATCAATGAAGTATAACAGTTATGAACAGAATAAATGTAGATTTGAAAAGAAATCCTTTATTTCTCATACTCCCCCTAAAACCCTGAATACTTGTGTTATAAAGTACTTTGACCTTTCCTCCCCCTTTGACATATATCAAAAACATACATAGGCGAACAAGGTTTTTAATAGAGAGTTTTGAGTTTTATCAAAATAAATTTAAGTAAAGAAGTTCACAACTTTTTCAAAAAATAGTTTTCAAACAAAACATGTTACAATACCTTGCAACATTGAAACATTGCATAAAGCTCTCCCTGATTTGAAATTTTCCCTTTGAAGCTTTTTAAAAGAAACATGCAATTTTTCAGTTTGAAAGATTTTAAGTTAACTCTTGAAAAAGGTTCTAAGTATGAAAACGTTCATTGCTTTTGAAAGAAATAATTCTCAGTTCAGTTTTGAAAAGTATTTTGAAAAACTTCTAAGTTTTTGACAAAATGTTTTTCAAAAAATAGAGTAAAAGTCTTTGCAAAAAAAAGTTATTATACTTGGACAATTTTCCATTTTGAAAAGTTTTTGCAAGCCTAAATATTGTTAAACAACTTTTACTTACAAGGCTTTGCAACAAGAATTTTTTGGCAGAATTTTGAAGCCAAATTTCCTTTAAAAAAGTTTCAACTTTGAGAATTAGGAAAAAGAAATTTGTTTACCAAAAAAAATTTGCACACTTAGAAGAATTTGTTTGGAACACTTTAGACATTTTGAAAAAATAAAATCTTTAAAAAATTTCTAGAGAAGTTTTTCACCAAAAAAACTTTACTTAGAAACATTTGTCAAAAATTTTCAAAAGATTTTTGCACAGACAAATTTTGTTTACTAAGGAAAATTTTACTTAGGAGTATTTTCAGGAAAAAAAATTCTCTCTTTCTTTCTATTTCTCTCCCCCTTGGCCATATATCAATAAGGAGCTTTTGAAAGAAGATTTCAGAAAAAAAATGTGTGTATCAGAGCTTATGAGTTTTGAAAATAAAAATACTTAGTATAATTATGAAAGTATAGCAAGCAGCTTAAATTGTACCAAAGAAAAACTCCACTTTGAAAAGTATTGTGAATTTTATTTAACAAATAGTACATTTGGAAGAATACTAAAAAAAATGTTATGCAAAAGAAAATTTGAAACACATTTTCACTTTGAAAAAGATTGAAAAAATTGTTCTTTGAAACATGTTTAGTATTGCACTTAAAAAAAATATTCGTACTTTGTAAACATTAGTGTTTTGAAAAAGTATTAGTACTTTTGAACAATGTTATTTTGAAAACATAATACTCTACTTGACTTGGTTTCTTTTTCAGTCTGACACAATCCTAGGAAACATTGTTAATTACAAGGACATTTCCTTAAGTGTCCTGGAAATTTTTCAAACTCAAGTAAATATAATTTCAAAGAGTTTTTCAAAACAATTTTGTAAGCCACAAAAGTTTTGAAAAATAGTATTTTGAAAGATAAATTACTTATACTTTCAACAGGATTTTGAAAATATAGTGCATGAAAATATATTATTTTGAAATGTTTAATAACTCTTTTAATATGACCTCCCCCTAAACTTGACCCAGTCCTAGGAAGCTTGTTGACCACAAGTCCTCTTCCTCTGAGTCCTTAGGATTTGGTTCAGATCAAAAGAATTAACTAATAAAAGTAATTGTCAGAAAATTTTTTGAAAAATAATATTCAGATAGTTTTCTTTTTGAATTAGACTCCCCCTAAGTTTGACACATCCTAAGAGTCCTTGTTGATCATGAAGAAGATCTCCTCTGTGTCTTTAGGGTTTATCAATATTAAAAGAACACTTTTGAACAACCTTTTGAGTATGATAATTTTCAAGGAGATAAATTTTTGAAAACTCAATTTTGGAATAATAACACAGTTTTTGAAAAAAATATTTTGAAATGATAATAATTCTTCAAAGAGATAGTAATATACCAAGGTTTTTGAACCAATTTTTGAAAACCTTATTTTGAAATGTTAATAAGTTTTAGAGCATAAGGTTTGTGAACCAATTTTTGAAAACCTTATTTTGAAATGTTAATAAGTTTTAGAGCATAAGGTTTTTGAAAAATCTGAATTTTTCGAAGAAAAAAAACTCTCCCTGTATCTGACACTGTCTGACTTTATCTAGGTACCTTAAGGAACTTCAGTGTTGACCAGGTTTGACTATGTTGACTAGGGTTTGACTATGTTGACTATGTTTGACCAATCAATGACTAAATCAAAACAAGCCCTAGACTCTATTTATTGTGATATTTGACATGAAATTCAAAAAAAATGTTAGAAATGAAAATGTAGGGTACAATACAATAAATTGACAAAACAAAATAGAGATAAGTTTGAATAACTTTTGCAAACCTTTTTATTTAAAAGGATAGTGAATTATGCTTTTAGGTCTTAGATATCTCACCCAGTTCTATGTGATCAAACATGTTAACCTTATGGGTTTTGTGAGATAAATATTTTAATTTTGAGAAAAATGGTTAATTTTATTGATTTTGAAAAATATGTTAAATCTAAGATTTAATTGAAGTTTGTGTTAGATTCAAATCTAACAATAGTAAAGTGAATTTGATTTTCAGTAATTGGCTTCCAAGTCTTGGCGAGGCACTAGGCCTTCTTTGGCCGTAGCCTTATTGGATCATCAACCCTTTCCTTGACAAAGCCTTTTATAGAAAATTCATCTTCAAGTTACTTCTTGAAAGATTTTGGTTTAACTAGTTTGGGTCTTGGATTGGTAGCTTCGGCTAGTTCCACCATGAAGGTTTTCCTAACGTACTATCATCTCACCTCCACCGAATACTATGTTGTTCAAATTTCAATTAAATCATTTTAGTCCTTAAACTAACCAATCCTAATTCTAAGCACAAAAAAAAAACATAAGCGAGAAAAGTAATCATCTAAGTCACGTCATAATCGTAAAAATATTCTGGATTTTCAAAATTAGCAATATTATGAATTAAATTTTCATATGAATTAAAGTTACCCATCTTTCTTTTGCTTGACTATTTTTTCAGCATATTGTAGTGGTCGCGAGCCATTCGGACATGCTTCCGATGATCCCCTTCTTCGTCGTCAGATTCTGAGTCTGAGTCGAACTCAGGTACTGGTTGAGGCCTCTTTTGCAGTTTTCTTAGAGTTTTCCCTGCAATAGAATTTACACCTTTCTCGACCATTATAGTATCTGTTTGATTATTTAATTCTAATTTTGAAAAGAATTTAATATCGATTACCGTCTCAGTCAATTCGTCTTCTAAATCTGGTTTGGATTCGGGTTCAGACTCTGACTCGGCTATTTGTGCTTGGACCAAGAGTGCAAGGTATCTTAGGTGATCTTCTTCTTCTTCGTCTGATTCCTCTGACGATTCGGACAACACACCTTCTGAGTCCTCGATGTTGTAAGTCTCTTCGTGTAGGTTAATCAGTTTTTCCCATATCTCTTTAGCACATTCGAATGGTCCAATCTGCTTGAATACTTCTTTTGTTATGCCGCATTGTAGGATTGCAGTCGCCTTTGCATCTGTTTCGATCATGTTGAGTGTTGGTTCATCTAATTTGTCCCAGGCGAGTGCTATCCCATCTTCTGTGGGGAATCTAACCCCCATTTGGATTATCATCCATAAATCCATATTAGCTTTCAAATGAGACTCCATTATGTTGATGCAGTCTGACCCTGATTGTTGTTTTGGTGTTGACATCGATTTTCGTTTAGGTTGATTATGATTAAGTCCTGGTCGGGGATCAGGCATGGTATTGAAAATCCTAGCTTGGAGGGCTAGGTGTTGGAAAATCCTAACCTGGAGGGTTAGGTGTTGAAAATCCTAGCTTGGAGGGCTAGGTGTGTGAAAAGTCTTAATTCGGAAGAGGTGGGTGAAAAGTCCTAGCTTGGAGGGCTTGGTGAAAAGTCCTAACTTGGAGGGTTAGGTGAAAAGTCCCATTTTGGAGAGTTAGGTGAAAAAGTCCTGGCTTGGAGGGTCAGGTCCTAGCTTGGAGGGCTAGGTTTGGAAAGTCCTAATCCGGAAGAGTTGGGTGAAAAGTCTTAGCTTGGAGGGCTAGGTGAAAAGTCCTAACTTGGAGGGTTAGGTACAAATTCCCAACTTGGAGGGTTAGGTGAAAAATCCTTAGCTTGGAGGGCTAAGGTGGATGAAACCCTAGCTTGGAGGGCTAGGTTGGAGCCCCTGGATCGGTCTGGTGACCGATCAGGGAGTTGGCACGGTACTCCTTCGTGGATCGGTCTGGTGACCGATCCAGCAATGACTGATCGGTCTGGTGACCGATCAGGGAGCAAACAGTGAGGTTGAGTTCCCTTGTTGAACTGCTCCTGATCGGTCACCACTGCGAAGCTCAGAAATTGCCCGATAAAGGGGTGGATCGGTCGGGTGATCGATCCACAACCTGGGATCGGTCTGGTGATCGATCCAGGAGAGTCCCAAAGAAATCGCGATTTCTAATTGAGCATTGGGAACTGATCAGGACGGAGCCTGATCGGTCTGGACCCAGCCTGATCGGTCTGGTGACCGATCAGGAGGCTCTCTGATCGGTCCGGTGACCGATCACTTTAATTCAAAATGCACTGTCAGACGCTCTCATCGCGTCTGAACGTATCCGATTCTCTGCGCTTAACTTCTGATTCTTGATTTACTGAGTGATATGTTGTTCTAATACTCTGATCAAGCTGCAGGTGACAGGGAAGGATTCAAACACTCAAGGAGAAGTCAATGGAGGCTTTCCTTAGAGCAGGTTTATCCGGTTTCCATCTCAGGTTGCAACGGCTAGAGCTGCAGACTGGAGCTTGGCTGAGGGGAGCTCAGGAAGTCCAGGGAGGGCTCAGTAGTAGCTGGCGTTGGCAGGGAAGCAGCTGGAGGTTGCAGGAGATGCTGTCACCTGGTGCTGAGTGGAGAAACAAAAAGATGGAAGAAGGCTTCGTTGAAGCAGGGTTCTAGAGTTTGCGAACTGAGTTCTTGCTGCGCCTTTGTGTTCTCCACATCTAGCTTGCGTGTTCTGAAGTTCCATCATCTTGTGCAAGCAACTACAATATGTGAAGCAACCATTCATTACTTGAGTGCTTGAAGGAGGGAACAAGAAGCTCCGAGTCCAACAGCGAGAAGACACGTGGAGAGGGCTCTTGCGTGAGATCGTCGCTGGGTGGAGCTCTGAGGGAGCTTGCTGTGTTCTTGTCTTTGCTAAGTGCTAAGTAAGATCTTTCTTGTTGTTTCATTATGCTTAACATATATCTGTGATTGAAACGCTGTGGAGAGGTTTCTCCACCGAGAAGGAGGTTGCTTTCTATCCGGTGATAACCGGGGCTTGATCTGCCGACGATCAAGGGATCACCCACCTTAAGGGCACATCAAGGAGTATGGGCAAGTTATCCCCGAACCTTGTAAACCCTCCCTGTTAGCGATCTTGCTAGTTGTGTTTGTTTGCCTTTGTTTTCTGTCTTTGTTTTCTGCACTGCTTTGTTTCCATTGTTTCTTCCGCTGTGCTACTGATAAGGTTGAGTGCAGAAATTTGATAAGTGCCAAAGGTCAAAGTGTTTGGCTATATTCACCCCCCTCTCTAGCCATCCGGGTTCCAACAAGTGGTATCAAAGCTTGGGGCTCTGTTTTTGCGGATTAACAACCGAGAGCTACATCCATGGCTTTGAGGGAAGGCTTCTCTACCACCCGACCTCCATTCTTCGATGGCGCTAATTTCTAATATTGGAGATCGAAGATGGAATATTACTTAAAGATGGACATCAACACTTGGTTCGCGGTGAAGGAGGGATTCACCCCTCCTAAGGATGATGAAGGCAAAGAATTCGAATCATGGCGGTGGACAGCCGAACAAACTAGGAAGCGTGAAGCCGACGCGAAGGTGGTCATCACTCTACAATGCGGCATGAACAAAGACCAACTCATCAAGGTTGATCCTTTCACATGTTGGGACCGGGTGCATGTTGACATGGATGCGGGTTCGTAATTTTAAAATTAATTACGTGCAGCAGAAGGTTTAGCATAAATAATTTCTCAAATTATTTAACCACACATCTAAGCATGCAACCTTATGTTGTGTAGACATGATCATATATTTAAAATTTTGTAGAAACGTAAACTAATTTACTTGTTACCTCGCGTACCTCGAAAAAAGGGACGAGATCCAACCGTAAGCGTCCCTTGGAAGCTCCACCTCTATTCGCGTCCACGCCGAGTATCTTTGGGATGACTTCGCAAAGCCACGAGTTTCGTGTTCTCGAGAACTACTAGATTCTCCGAGAACGCGACAAGAAAACCAAGAGAGAAATAATCACATCGGAAAAACTCACCACCAAGGTTGGCCGGAATCACAATTCCGGTGAGGAGGAGGAAGATGACTTGCGCCCAATCCCAAGGTGATGATGGCCGGAGAGGAAGATCGTCCCAATGGAAGAACTTCGTCGCCTCGGAGCTTCTCCTTGTGCTCACGGCAAGAAGAAGGGAGAAGGAGAGAGAGAGGGCCGGCCAAGAGGAAGAAGGGAGGAGAGGGAGAGAGCCTAGGCAAGCATACTTCGATCTAATCGAATGAATTTCCAAGCCTTGCCTTGGGTCCTTTATATAGTGGCCTCTCAACCGCCAAGTCTCCTTTTTCTTATGCAATAAATTTTTACAAGAAATTTATCATATAAATTTTCTATGATTTATTCCACCATGCCAAGTCTTGATTTTATATCATGGTTAAAATCATATTTTAATTCATGATAAAAATCAACCAAGTCTCCTTTTTCTTATGGAAAAAAATTTCTTTATATAAATTTCTTTATCATGGTAAATCAATCCATTATTGATTTTATAAAATAAAATAAACCAATCCATGGTTCATTTTAATTTCCATGAAAAATAAATTTCTATATATAAATTTCTTTATATAAATTTCTTTATATAAATTTCTTTATCATGGTAAATCAATCCATTATTGATTTTATAAAATAAAATAAACAAATCCATGGTTCATTTTAATTTCCATGAAAAATAAATTTATATCATCCATAATTTTATAAAACAAACCACACTTGGTTTATTTTATAAATTGAACCAAACAATTTGGTTTTCTCCCCTTGTTGTGGCAGGCCAAGCAAAGAGGGTGGAGACCCTCTTTGGTCGGCCAATCCAAGCCACGCCCCAATGAATTAAACTCATTTAATTCATCTATTAAGTCTTCAAAAGACTTAGCCATTTTACGCTTCCGATGCGTCTCTGAAAAAATTCAGATTCGACTTATCGTTTGGCTCAACCAAACTTCATTTCTCTTGATTGGAAAATCCAATTTTCAACTCGTTTTAAACCCTCGGATTACTCATAGTGCGTGTGACTAAATAGGCTTTCGATTTATGTTGGCCGTCTATAATTAACCAATTATAGAACGATCATGAGTGGCACCTAGTAGTACATCATGATCCCCAATTAATCGAAAGATCAACGGTTGACCTCAGAAACAATTCTGAAACCCTTCAACAGCTTTAATGAATCGTGCCCCATTCCCTTCACCATCTTATACCCACTTCGTTCAGGACATGATCTATGTGTGTCAGTCCCCACTAGGCTGACTACGTCACACCTGTTGGGACCGGGTGCATGTTGACATGGATACGGGTTCGTAATTTTAAAGTTTAATTACGTGCAGCGGAAGGTTTAGCATAAATAATTTCAAAAATTATTTTAACCACATATCTAGCATGCAACCTTAAGTTGTGGAGACATGATCATAAATTAAAACTTTGCAGAAAAGTAAACTAATTTACTTAATACCTCGCGTAACTCGAAGTAAGGGACGAGATCCAACCGTAGCGTCCCTTGGAAGCTCCGCCTCTATTCGCGTCCACGCCGAGTTCTCTTCGGGATGACTTCGCAAAGCCACGAGTTTCGTGCCGACAAGAACTACTAGATTCTCCAAAGGCACGACAAGAATATCAAGAGAGAGAGAGATGGAAACTAACCACCAAGTAACGGAATCAAGATTCCGAGGAAAGGAAGAAAGGAATCGCGACCCGCTTCTTTTTCTTCTTCGGTGCCTTCTTGATGGAGTTAGCTCATGGCAACCCTAGGAGGAACTTATAGGGCCGGCGCCCACTTGGAGAGGGAGAGGGAGAGAAGGAGAGGAAGAGAGGCTAGGCAAGAATTCTTGATCACTTGAATTAATTTCCAAGCCTTGCCTATGCACCTTTATATAGTAGCCTCTTTATCGCCAAGTCACCTCTTAACGGAATAAATTTTCATAAGAAATCTATCTTAATAATTTTTTTATGAATTATTCCGTTATGCCAAGTTTTATTATAACTAACTTTATAATAAAACAAACACATCTCCCCTTTTATTATGGAATAAATTTTTCATAAAAATTTATCATATAAATTTTTCTTATCATGGAAAAATTAATTCATAATTGATTTTATAAAATAAAATAAACCAATCCATGGTTCATTTTAATTTTCCATAAAAGAAATAAATTTATATAAATTTCTTTATATAAATTTATTTATCCATAATTTTATAAAACAAATCGCGCTTGATTTATTTTATAATTTAAACCAAATAAATTGGTTTCCCTCCTTTATTGTGGCCGGCCAAACCAAAGAGGGTGGGCACCCTCTTTGGCCGGCCACACCAAGCCAAAACCGTTACGAATTAAACTCATTTAATTCGTTCAATAAGCTTTCAAAAGACTTAGTCATTTTAAGCTTCCGATGCGCCTCTGATAAATTCAGATTCGACTTATTTCTCTTGATTGAAAAATCCAATTTTCAACTCGTTTTAAATCCCTCGGATTACTCGTAGTGCGTGTGACTAATTAGGCTTTTGATTTATGTTGGCCGTCTATAATCAACCAATTATAGAACGATCATGAGTGGCACCTAGTAGTACATCATGACCCCCAATTAATCGAAAGATCAACGGTTGACCTCAGAAATAATTCTGAAACCCTTCAGCAGCTATAATGAATTGTGCCCCATTCCCTTCACCATCTTATACCCACTTGGTTCAGGACACGGTCTATGAGTGTCAGTCCCCACTAGGCTGACCACGTCACACCTAGCCCAAGTAATGTCTTTCTCGTCCAACGGATTCTAATTACTCTCATGTTTCCTAGAGAGTCATACTCGGAACATGTTATGCTCTGGCCAGAGGCTTCGAGTAACAATCCGACGATAGGCCTTGGTATACATCTCCTCGCAAGGAGTGGTGAATCCTTTGTAGGCTGTTCAAACATCTTCGGGCACTTCGGCTTATACCCAACCATCCTGGGTCCACACCTCCTTAGAGATGCTTGCTTAAGATGTCAAAGTATAAGTTTCCATGACCAAGATGACTTGAACACCGCAAGTCAAAGGAACATCGCACTTAAGCTGCAGTAAGAACTTTCATTGACATATCTATATGTAGATTACCATATGAAGTTTTACAGCTAGTCACTCCAATGAACTAGTTCCCTTAACTAGCATCCATGTTTATCTCCGGACATCCCAATGTCACCAGCCAGTGAGAATCAGCTGATTAGAGAATAACCCATGCTAGTCTCAACAGAATTGATAGTGTCCATATTTATCAATTCATCGACTAGGGACAATTTCAATACTTCACAATTGCACATGTAGAGATAATCACTAGTTGTGAATTCATCACAAATTCTCTCATGCTGTGAATTGTATTGCGGACATTCAGTAAATGAGTTTAAGATCTCAATCAAATACATGAATATGTATACTCAAATAGTGAATATTCTTTCATTAAAGTAAATGATTACAATCATAAGGCGATTGCCTTAGGACACTTCTCTCATAATACTAACAAACTCCCACTTGGCCTAATGTCAATCGCTACGGTATCCAATACCACAGGCTCTAACATGACCCTCAAACTTGCTCTGAGGCAAGGCCTTAGTTAAAGGATCCGCTAAATTCCTTTCAGTGGGAATTTTCTCAATTTGTATATCATTCCTACTTATAATCTCTCTGATCAGATGATAGCGGCGAAGCACGTGTTTGGATCGCTGATGAGACCTTGGTTCCTTTGCTTGTGCAATAGCTCCATTGTTGTCGTAGTAAACCGGCACTGCTTCATCAATGGTTGGAACCACACCATGTTCGGAGACAAACTTCTTGATCCAGACTGCTTCCTTTGCTGCTTCCGAAGCTGCGAAATATTCCGCTTCCGTGGTAGAATCCGCTACGGTGTCTTGTTTGGAACTCTTCCAACTTATTGCGCCTCCATTCAAAGTAAATACGTATCCAGACTGAGATTTGGAGTCATCCTTATCTGTCTGGAAACTAGCATCTGTATACCACGTATTACCATATCTCCTTCTCCATATATTAGGAACACATCCTTAGTTCTTCTT